>JAWQUT010000845.1:85439-110637 GCA_033807755.1 Ellobium chinense
GGTGATATGCACAGTTTGAAGGAGTTATTGTAGCTAGGGGTGAGGGAGAATGTTTGGGTTTCTATTCCATCGTAAGACGTGGCTTCACTTGGCATCATATCTAGGTTTTGTCACTCTTCGCATAATCGATAGTCTCGATGATAATCCTAACGATAATGGACATATGAGCTAGGGAGTGGTACTTGTAAAGTATTTGCAGTCAACTGATCTTAATCGCAAATCCGTGGGCAAATATTTCGATTAACGGAAATTACGATAATCCGGAATGATATTAAGCAGAGCAGACAGTACTTTTCAAGATTATCGTCAGATATCAGAACATAATAGAGAGCTGTTACATGGTGCCGATACCTCGTTCAAGCAGTCTCTGTTCCATCCACGATGTTATGGTCCTCTGCCGACTCCCACAGTTGCTAATGATTTTGGAATATAACAGGGTTCTATCTGAGGGTGCTAATTAGTACGTTGCAGGTGTGTAAGTGCCGTCTCGTCAAACGCACACAAGTAAATTACCAAGTACGGGATTAATTTGGTCGCGACTTAGCAGATCTACGCAGATAGGTCCACCGCTGGAAGCTAGCCCCACGCCCGAAGCTCGCAAACTACGTGTTATCTCACGAACTCCAACCTCAAGTATTCGAAACAGCCACATACTCGTTGTGATTCTCAGATCCTAAGTCTTTTATGTGGCAATCAACTGAAAAGTAATGAGAGAAAAAGAAAAATCTACGGAAAGAATTTGCTTATGATAATAACTAGAGAATAATGATTATGTGCTAATGAAGATGATCACGAAAATGATAACAATGATCCAGATTTTTTTCACCATAAAATAAAATATGGCTAAGTATATGGCTCCAATTCATTCATGTTATGCCTACATTTCAGTGAACCTTAGCACTTTTGACCTCAAAGTGCCTCATTCCGATTCATTTTTGATTCGTTGATCTACAACCTCTAAGAAGTTCGAGAGTATGCGCCATATGTTTGGATTAATCTATTGGAAGATCGTTTCCTAAGACAGACTAGTCAAGTGCACTCAATTGTGTCTACTGGTTTTAAATTTCTGCGATAAGTGAGACGTCTAGAAGTAATGTTTTTTGTTAGTTTTAGAGTTTCGGACTCACAGAATGGAGATTTAGCGCTTTATAAATGAGCTTTATTAGTGTTATTATTATTATTATTATTATCATTCAGTCTTATCTCTGACTTTCGATTGCCCATGGTATTTTCTTGTCATCTTATTTCGTTGTGTATTAATCCCACTTTGTTTCTTGTTTATCTAGTCATATCATTATTTTTTCAAATCCATGATGTTGACCTAATAAAGTTCTAATACATTCTCATCACAGATCAAGTTCTAAATTCATTGTTACGATTTCACCTGAAGTATATAAATCTCTAAATATGTGAGTCCAAAATTTGTCTCAAATTACGTTTTCAAAACAATGATTAATTATACTTAGATTTACAAGCATTGTGTCCAGGCCATTGCCTGCTCATGTAGCTTCATATTATTATTACCTTGTCGGGTCAGGGCAATCAAAAGCATTATAACACGGTGTCGTTGCCATGTATATAAGACGATCACTAACTTCACAAACATATGGACTGAGGAAGATGTGGGTGTATTGCTTTCCTAAGGCCCTTACAGTTTGATCATGGCAAGATTCGCACACAAGACATTGATATCCTGAGTCCAAAGACTGCAAGGAGTGACCGACTGGCTATTCTGCTTCACGTATTAGATCAGATCAATGGCAAAATTCGTCAATAATGGAAATATTCATACATTTCTCCTCCACTGACCAACAGAAATGAAACGGTAATCCAGAGCATTGCTAAATTTAATAATAATAATAATAATAATAATAATAATAAGAAGAAGAAGAAGAAGAAATAATAATAAAAAGCTTTCAAGAAATCATGAGACCTCTTGAAAAAAACAACAAGGGGCAATATAGACAACTCTAAGTTACATTCTAGCTTTATACAACCATTTGTACAGTACTTTTTGAAATACTGTTCATATTATGTTCAAACTGTCACGAATATTGTTTTATGTGAGCTGTCACATGTTATTTGAGACTCGTTATGACTTAGACACTCTTACATGTAACTGAAGGCCTGTGAATTAAACTATTAAAGTCACATAAACTGCCTTTCCACCAGTATGTTACTCTGGAATACCAAAGAGTGGTACAATAGTATGGGTCTGCTACTGGCAACAAGCCGGTCTTGGTTTTCAATCAATTTCTCCCTCCCTCCTCCACCTCACCCTTGTTTTTTTTTCATTTTTGTGATCCACATGTCAATACCCATATATACCAATAAAATTACCCTTCAGGGCAATCAACGAATGCTCATGACATGGTAATTGAAAATGATTTTTGTTAAAGCAAAGAGCTAGGTTTGTTATTATTTGGTGAAGAGAAAAGTTAAACTTTCTCTGAAACTGTTTTGGTAAAGATAAGGGCTGTTGCTGTTTTTGTTGTTATCCTTGCTATTGTTGTCCTTGATGTTGTTGTCGTTGTTGTTGTTGTTGTTGTTATTGTTGCTGCTGCTACTGCTGCTGCTACTGCTGCTGCTAATGCTGCTGCTACTGCTGTTTTAAAACGTCCGAGGTTTCTTTAGATATGATACCTTTAACACTGTGGCACCGAGTCATGTCACTATGCACTTACGACAAATTAAAATGGTGGCCAGACTGTTTCCAGAGCATGCCGATAATCTTTATAATTCTAGCTCACTTTACTACTCTGTGGGACGAAGTTTCACTCCAGCACCGACAAAAATGGAACTATTGATAAACGTCTAGAACATGGATTCATGGATAGACCTGTCTACTGGTCAGAGAAAACAGAATTCGCTTTTGAATTAGTATGGAACAAGAAGATCCTTAATTACGATACCTGAAAACAAATGCTTAATAAATAAGTTTCAATCGATCTTTATTGTCCAAATGTTCGATTTCTGCAAGTCTTTATTAGGACTGGCCATTAACAAGATGAACAGGTGGCTCTTTGAATTCGGGCAAACAGTTTTGTATTAATTCGTAAAACTCCAAACGTTATGCTCCTCTGGTCATCTGTCTCTTCTTCATTTCTTCTTTGTTTCATTTTTTCCTCTCGTCATCCTTTTCTTAATTATTCTATTTTGCAGTCCTCTCTCGTGTCCCCCTCCACTAAACTTCTATCTAGACTTTCTCTTACCTTGTATGACTTCTCAACGTCTTCATTCTCTTTTGTCATTTTTCACCATCCTCCATTTCCCCTTCTGCGTACACTGTTTCATATCTTCTGGTCTCTTCTTCAGTATCGTTTTTCCGTACTTCGGTGCCCTATGCTCATAATACTTAGCTCTTAGTTTGGCTAGTACGTGCCAACTCAGTAACGCACACATACATCTCTCCCTAGAACTGGTAGTACTCTTTCCCCGTGGCTGTAATGCAATATCCAGATGTGCACCTTATCACCAAAGCGCACCAGATGCCATGCAAAATTACATACCAAATGCAGAATGGTGCCTTTTTTTTTGGCCCTCAAGAGTGATAATCTTAGAACAGCAAACATACTTTGCAAATGCACCGGTTATTTGATGTCTTCTAGTCACTTTTATGCATAATACTATAAAGAAAGACGACCTTGTATCTTGTTTAACAGACCAACAATCTCTCAGATAGGCAAAAAGAACATTGTGATTGCAAAATACTAACTGTTGGCTACGTTTGGTTGCTCAGTAATGGACAGACAAGACTAACAGGCCCAGGATTACAATGTTGTTGTTTTTTTTTCTGTCCAGACACTATAACTGGAGGAGATGAGACTGGAGCACTGCCAGATTTGCTTCGAAGTTACTGGATAAAGGCGATAAAGAGAAATCCCTTACCGTGATCAAGCACAAGTTGAAAGATCAAAGGATATTTCCCGTTTCTGCTTAGATCATTTTTATCTTAACTAAGCTAACCTCATTTCAGTGTTTCTTATCGCTGGATCGTCATTTTAATGATGTAGCAAAGCAACTATAACCAAAAGGCATAACATTTAAAAACATGAATGAGATTTTCGTTCGCAGTAATTCGGTTTTTGTTTTTGAACGTGACTGAAACTTGTATTATTACGAGTTATAAAATATGATTTCATCATTGGACGTGCGTCTTTAGCCTGTAAATATGATTGTCAAATTGCATATTATATAGTCAAGACACTAATATGCCATGTTGCACACCATTGGCTGACCATATTTTGGTCTCGATTGGACCTCTCTACTTTAACTATCAAGGTTGCAAGAGCCAATTGTAAAATCCTCATTAAGCAATTTAATAAAAAGAAATTTATAGAAAAAACAGGAACATTCGGAAATGGCCAAGGCTAGTCCACAAGTCTGGTGCCACCACTGTGCTCAAATTATGTACTATTATATTGGGGGTCCTTCATTCAGATTTTTCACAATTTTAATTTAGATGAAAACGCATTAAAAATATGACCTTCTTTTGCAGATCATAGGCCCGCACAAATGAAACCGTTGAAGTCATTGGGAAACACTGCTTGCCACTATTAGTTTCATGTTATATGATTATTTCTACACAATCTGTCCAAAATACAGATTTTATATTCTGCTACTATTGACTCTGATAATCCAATCTTTTTTGGCCAGTTAATCTCCTGCAACCTCATGTCATAAATCTAGCTACGTGGTCATGACGAGAAACTTCTCTTTCGAGCACAGTCCAGCATCAAATGAAAAATCCATTATCACTGCCCATTATTTCTATAGACTCGTCTTGCCCGATGGTTTATTAAGAGACAGACGAAGGCTTCTGTCAGAACACCGCAGTGAATTGGCGGCTCGGTCGGATATATCAATGAAGCGGATGACAACTGAATGCATTAGAAGGTAAGAGAAAATATCACCACAAAAGATATCGTTTCTGTAAGGCCCTAAACCCGTAAGTTTGTGGATGAAACTTTTAAAGGCGTCGAAGGATGTATTTGCAAAATGGCAGAAACGTAATGAGAGTATTTTCTTCATTTGTTTTCTGTTTTGAACTGAAAACTAAATTTATCAGTCAAGATTACTAGTTATCCATTTCAGTTATTTAGAAAAATGACTCTTGTATTTAGTGTTTCAAAGCCCTCTAGTAAAGAATCGAGTCTAAATTTTCATTTCTTTGATGGTATAAATACAGCTTAAGATCCATTTATTTATTCAGCTATTACAAGACAGTTGGCAAAAATGTTCTTATATATTTGATGAAAATCGTCTAGTTTTGCAGTTGGATACACACACACACACACACACACACACACACACACACACGCACGCACGCACGCACGCACGCAGGCACGCACGCACACACACTCACNCACACACACACACACACACACACACACACACACACACACACACACACACACAGAGGCTTGGCATAATATGAATAGCATTCCAATACTTTTCAGTCCAACAGAATTCATCTACCTTTGCTACAGGAAATATAATAAGATTGCAGGTTAACACTGCTTATTCCAGTTTCACCAAAAAAAAAAATATTTGGGTTGACAGAACTGTCACCAGTGATTAAAAGTAAAAAGAAGGTACTTAAGTTTGAGTTAGAGTAGATTATAACAAAGTACGAAACAGACTATACACTTAAAATTATAGTCATTCCTGAACTTATTTTCAGTTTAAAAAAAAGGGAAAAGAAATGTCTAGTGTCGCTTTAGACAAAACAAAACAAAATCATTGTTCATTACTGTAAAATGATTAATAAAAGGGCTGTCTAGACTAGCCACATCCTTTTAGCAGTTCTTGCTCTTGTTGCTTATGGGTAAAGTCTATTTCAGATTGGTTCATCGAAACTGTACGATGGATTGCACAACCAACATCTCTGTCTCGACCATGGACAACACTACCAGTGCTAACACACCAGAATTACCAGAACTGTGTGAGTATTCAAACTGTCCACAAATCAATATAATTATGCTTCCTGTTCAAGCTGGGATCGGTGTCCTTACGTTCCTCGCCAATATAATCTCAGTCATCATTTTGATTCGTCTGTATTCGCTCGCCCCTGTTCTACGAATGGCTCTTCTCAGTTTGTCTGCCACGGATGTAATCGGAAGCGCCGCCTTTTTGTATCATATCATCAGATCAAACTTTGATATTAATCAAACTGGTATGGAGTGCAAAGTTCGTTACGTCATATACGTTGCCATGAATGTCATCACGGTAACGACCTTGACCTACTTGTCTGTAGAGAGACTCATATCCATTTGTATCCCTTTCATCCACGAAAAATTAGATGGCTATAAATTTACTGCGGCGGCCTTGACTATCAACTGGATTGTCGCTCTGAGCGTGCTCATTTCGGGCATGCACAAACTTCGTTACAACATACCTATCTGTATGTATCACCTCCTGGTACCCAGATCGACCCATTTCCTGAACGCTATGGTAGGACTGGGCAGCATTCTCACCATCGTAATTATCAATGTGACCTTGTACATCTACGCCCGGCAACAGATCT
Organism: Ellobium chinense; assembly: GCA_033807755.1. Classification (NCBI taxonomy): domain Eukaryota; kingdom Metazoa; phylum Mollusca; class Gastropoda; order Ellobiida; family Ellobiidae; genus Ellobium; species Ellobium chinense. The sequence continues at coordinate 91,966 of JAWQUT010000845.1, forward strand.
CCAAAATCGGCAACACAATCGTCGGTGAAGAGCGTGAACATCGGATAGCCACCATGGAGAACAAGGCCACTACGACTACCATCACTATCGTGGTGCCTTTTGTTTTGTTTAACACTCCACTGTATGTACTGATGTTATACTTCTACGCTAGACCCGAATACATGAGCACATGCGATAGTGTCTATGTTTTGAACGCCCTCTCGTCCCTGCTGGTAGTGAACAGCTTGTGTAATCCCATCATCTACGCTTGGAAATTAGCCATAGTTCGAGCTCGACTTAAGGAGATGGTTTGTTGCTTTTTGGACAGATCTGCCAATCCGTCCATGGATGTTATGGGAAGAATTAGGCAGTCATGAATAATGAGGAAACCCTGGGTTGCGTTTGTTTGGTCCTTGGGGCGTCACGGAAGGGGCCGTCCTTGTAATCCGTGGGCGGTCTTTAATAAAGGAAGTATCAGGGGTACGTTCTTGATTGATGCGCACTAGTCCTAGTGAGGAGGGGTACACACCCACTACAGGTTTGTTAGAATTTTGACGTCGTTTGCAATCGCCGGAAGGAAAAAAACCTCCACAATATGGTGGCAATCATTTACGGTTTCAAGTTTAGTAGCGGAACGTCATATCAAAGGCATATGTGTCAGAGGAGAATGTGGCAGAAATCAAAGGAGGTATGTACTCGAGTAAATGAGGAAAAAATTTAATTATAGCAAACATTACTCAGAAATACATTTTGTATCTTAATCTCAGCGTCTGATACCGAACATTTCCAAATGGGGGATTTTTTCGGTTCCTGCACGCCATTTACTGTGAGGAAGTGTGCGCGCCTATCAGAAGTTTGCACGAGATTGTAACGTCCTTTTGAAGACCGGAAGTGAGTGCTCGGAAACATGAATTCAACCGTCTACGGTTTCAGATTTGTTAGCGGGACTTTTTACCAACAGTTCTGTGTCGGAGGAGGATGTGACAAGAATCAACGGTGATATGTATGCTAATGAATGAGGCAAGATATAAGTATAGCAAGCAGCACTCGCAAGTCAGCGCATAATTTTCTAGCTTTTCCGCATCAGTCGTAGCCATCTTGGTTTGCCTAGAGATTGATACTTTCGTTGATTAAGACCTCGCACAGAATAAATGGATGGTCCCTATCGCGCACCAGCAGGGACCAAACAAACGTAACCGTGTCACAATAAGAATTGCTTATTCATTTAGAAATGTCATGCCCTCATCCCCCTCCTCTCCCATTTTGAAGTAATATGCACAGTTTGAAGAAGTTATTGCAGGGGTGAGGGAGTATGTTTGGATTTCTATTCCATAGTAAGACGTGGCTTCATTTGTACTCCTACCTAGGTTTTGCCCTTTCTGGCATGGTCGATAATCTTGATGCTAATCATCATTAAGATGATGGAACATATAAGCTAGGTAGTGGTAATTGTGCAGTATTTGCAGTCAATTCCTTTTAATCGCAAATGTGGGATGATCGCAAATCCTGGGAAAATAGAAACAGCCACATACTCGTTGTAAATATCTGATCTCGAGTCCTTTCTGTGGCAATCAAGGGATCAACTAAAAAATAACAGAGAAAAACAAATTCGACGGAAACAATGTACTGATGATGATAACTAGAGAATAATGACTATGTGATAATGAAGATGATTACGAAAATAATATCGATGTCCATGTTTTCTTCTTCATTAAACAAAATATGGCTAGGTATATGGTTCCAATTTATTCGTGTTATGTTTACTTTTTTTACTTAAAGGTGACTCATTCCGATTCATTTTTGATTCGTTCACGTACCTACTAACCTCTAAAAAGTTCGGGAGTATGCCTTCAAATAATCTGCGCCATATGTTTGGATTAATTTATTGGAAGAAATGAAAGCAAAAAAATGTTTTAAAAATTGACAAAAATATTGATAATACCAGTTCGCGTTGTATTTAAAAAAGTCATTATTTTTTAACAGATATTTTTACAGGTATCTTTTAGGAGATATTTATCTGTTTAATGGAAATATATAAATATGAATGACTGCTAGATCGCTTCCTAAGATATAGAGTAGTCAAGTGTTCTCAAATTGTGTCTACTGGTTTTAAGTTTTTGTGATAATTGAAACGTCTAGAATTTATGGTTTTTGTTAGCTTTAGAGCTTTGGACTCACAGAATGGAGAGTTCGCGCTTTATAAATGAGCTTTATTGATGTTGTTGTTGTTATTATTATTATCAATCAATCTTATCTCTGACTTATCACTGACTTTTGATTGCCCATGGTATTTTTCCCCATCGTATTTCGTTGTATAATAATCCCACTTCGTTAGTCTTCTTTTTCTAGTCATATCATTTTCAAATACTTAATGTTGACCTAATAAAGATTTTAGTAAAATACTTTGGTACTACTGTATTGTTCATATTATGTTCAAACTGTCACGAACATTGTTTATGTGACCTGTCACATGTTATTTGAGACTCATTATGACTTAGACACTCTTACATGTAACTGGAGGCCTGTGGATTAAACTATTAAAGTCACATAAACTGCTCTTTCACCAGTATGTTACTCTGGAATACCAAAGAGTGGTACAATAGTATGGGTCTGGCCTCTGGCAACAAGCCGGTCTTGGTTTTCAGTCAACTCCTCCTTCCTTCTCCTACCCCTCCCTTGTTTTTCATTATTGTGATCCATATGTCAGTACCCATATACCAACAAAACAGCCCTTCAAGGAAATCAACCAATGCTCATGACATGATAAATGAAACTGATTTTTAATAAAGCAAAGAGATAGGTTTGTTTATACTTTACAGCAAAAAACAAACCGTTAAACTTTCTCCGAAACTGTTTTGATAAAGATAAGGGGTGTTGGTGTTGTTTTTGTTGTCCTTGCTATTGTTGTTGTTGTTGTTGTTGTTGTTGTTGTTGTTGTTTTGCTGTTTTCTTTAGGTATGATATCTTATACCACTGTGGCACCGAGTCATGTCACTTTGCACATACGACAAAACAAAATGGTGGCGAGACTGTTTCCGGAGCATGCCGACAAGCATTATGTTCGTAATTCTAGCTCGCTCTACTACTCTGTCGGACGAAGTTTCATCCCAACACCAACAAAATGGAAATATTGATAAACAAACGTCTAGAACATGGAATAATAGATAGACCTGTCTACTAGTCATGAAAAACAGAATTCGCTTTTGAACATTGTTTGGTATGGAACAACAAGATCCTTAATTAGGATTTCTGAGAACAGTGGAAGTTTCAATCGATCTTTTTTTCCCAAATGAATGATTTCTGAGTCCTCTCTCGCATCCCCCTTCACTAAACTTCTATCTTGACTTTCTCTTCTTTTGTATGACCTATCAATGTCTTTGTTCTCTTTTGTCTTTTTTTCATCATCCTCCATTACCCTTCTGCGTACACTGTTTCATATCTTCTGGTTTCTTCTTTAGTGTCGTTTTTCCCTACTTCGGTGCCCTATGCTCACAATACTTAGCTCTTAGTTTGGCTAATATATATATATATATATATATATATATATATATATATATATATATATATATATATATATATATATATATATATAAGATAAATATATGTCTCTGGGCGCGCATTAAATAGTGCATTGCGTGGATGATTTTCAGTGCACATACAGAGCTTTAGGAGGCTTTGGCTGAAAAGTATAGTATGGATGAAAATTATTATCAATACTGGACTTGTTTGCTCTATATTAGTAAGTGCTGATAGTATCACTATATTCTGATGGTATTACAAAGGACACAGAACATTCATAATAAGCAAATCTAGACGCGATATTAATAATGAAGAGATAAAGACAACTGATTTGCTCTAATACTGAAAAAATAACTTTGGAAAAATCATGGATTCATATATTTAGAGACTTAAAACCTAGAGACAGAGGCTTGGCATAAAATAAATAGCATTCAATTAAGTTTCAGTCCAACCGAGTTTATCTACCTTTGCTACAGGAAATATATAAGATTGCAGGTTAACACCTGATTATTCCAATTGCACTAAAGAAAAATTATATCTGCGTTGCGTTGACAGAACCGTCACCAGTGTTTCAAAGTAAAGAGAAGTACATAAGTTTGAGTTAGAGTATATAAAAATAACAGAAAACAAAACAAACTATACACTTACAATTGTAGTCATTGCTGAACTTAATGTCGGTTTTAAAAAAGGGAAAGAAATGTCTAGTGTGACTTTAGACAAGAAAATAAAATCATTGTTCATTAACTGTAAATAATTAAGAAAAGGGCTGTCTAGACTAGCCAAATATTGCTGCTGTTTTAAGACGTTCGAGTTTTCTTTAAACATGGTACCTTACACGACAGTGGCACCGAGTCCTGTCACTATGCACATACGACAAAAGAAAATAATGGCCAGACTGTTTCCGAAACATGCCGATAAGCATTATCTTCGTAATTCTAGCTCGTTCTACTACTCTGTCGGACGAAGTTTCAACCAAACACCGACAAAATGGAACTATTGATAAACAAACCTCTAGACATGCAGTCATAGATAGACCTGTTCCTTCTTAATTCTTTTTCTTGTCTCTTTGTTTTTCCTCTCGTAATCCTTTCCTTAATTGGTCTATTTTGTAGTCCTCTCTTGTATTCCCCTTCAATAAACTTTTATCTAGACTTTCTCTTCCTTTGTATGACCTCTCAATGTCTTTTTACTCGTTTGTCAAGTTTCATCATCCTTCATTTCCCCTTCTGCGTACACTGTTCCATATCTTCTGGTCTCTTCTTCAATGTCATTTTCCCCTGCTTCGGTGTTCACAATACTTAGCTCTTAGTTTGGCTAGTATGTGCCAACTCAATAATGCACACATACATCTCTCCTATGAAGTGGCAGTGCGCTTTTCCCGTGATTGTAATGCAGTATCCAGATGTGTACTTATCACTAACGTGCACTGGATGCTATGCAAAATTACACACCAAAATGCAGAATGGTACCTTTATTTTTTGCCCCTCAAGAGTGATAATCTTAGGATACCAAACATACTTTGCAAATGCAATGGTTGTTTGATGTCTTCTAGTCACCGTTATGCATAATAATATGAATAAAGACGATCTGTATCTTGTCTAACCGACCGACAATCTCTCCGATAGGCAAAAAGAACATTGTGATTGCAAAATACCAACTGTTGGCCACGTTTGGTTGCTCAGTAATAGACAGACAAGACTAACAGGCCCAGGATTACAATGCTGTTGTTTTTTTCTGTCCAGACACTATAACTGGAGGAGATGAGATAGGAGCACTGTAGGCCTTGCTTCAAAGTTATTGGAGACAGACGATCAAGAGAAATCTCTTACCATGATCAAGCATAGCTTGGGAGATCAATGGATACTGCTCGTGTTTGCTTAGATCACATTATCTTAACTAAGCCAACCTCATGGCATTTTTCTTGTCTCTTGTCATTTTAATTATGGGTTGTAACCAAAAGGCATAAAATTTAAAAACATGAATGAGATTTTCGTACGCACTAATGTATTTTTTTTAAAACATAAATGAAACTTGTATTATTACGAGTTATAAAACATAATGTCATCATTGGATGTGTGTCTTCGGTCTGTAAATATGATTGTCAAACTGCACATTCTATAGTCAAGACAATAATATGCCATGTTACACACCCTTGGCTGACCAAATTTTGGTCACAATTGGACATCTCTAGTTAAACTATTAAGGTTGCAAGAGCCAGTTGTAAAAGCCTCTTTGAGCCATGTGTGATAAAAAATGTTCATCGAAAAACAGGAACATTCCGAAATGGCCAAGACTAGTCCACAAGTCTGGTGCCACCATTGTGCTCAAAGATACTGTTATATTGGGAGTTCTTCATTTAGATTGTTCATAATTTTAATTAAGATGAAAGGGGATTAAAAATGTGGCCTTCTATTGCAGACATAGGCCCGGACAAATGAAATCCGTTGAAGCCATTGGAAAACACTGCTTGCAACTATTATTTTTGTTACATATTCAAGATTGAATTTCATCGTTTTTGCAGGGTGGTTTCATGTTATACGATTATTTCTACAAAATTTGTCCACAGGACAGATTAAATACTCTGCTACTATTGACTCTGATAGTCCAAGCTTTTTTTGGCCAGTTAATATCCTGCAACCTCATGTCATAATCTACCCACGTAGTCATGACGAGAAACTTCTCTTTCTACCACAGTCCAGCATGAAAAGAAAAAAATCCATAATTATTGTCCATCAGTTCCATAGACTCGACTTGCCGTATGGTTTATTAAAAGACAGACCAGGGCTTCTATCAGAACGCCACAGTAAACTGGGTCTGTCGGATATATCCATCAAGCGGATAACAACTGAATGCAGGATTTTTATTAAGCATTTGAAGGTAAGAGAAAAAAAAAGTATCTTTGGATAAGATACCGTTTCTGTAAGGCTCAAAAGGCGTCGGAAGAAGAATTTGCAAATGGCAGAAACATATTGACAAAATTTAATTCATTTGTTTTCTGTTGTGAATTGAAAACTAAATTTTTAATATATCTATCAAGATAACTTATTATCAGTTTCAGTTCATCAAAAAAACTGACTCTTGTATTTAGTGATTTAAAGCAATCTAGTATTGACTAGAGTCTAAATTTTCATTTCTTCGATTGTAAATGCAGCATACGATCCATTTATTTATTCAGCTATTACAAGGTGGTTGACAAAAATGTTCTTATATATTTGATGAAATCGTCCACTTTTGCCGTTGGACACACACACACACACACACACACACACACACACACACACACACACACACACACACACACACACACACACACACACACACACACACANACACACACACACACACACACACAAACACGCACACATATCGATATATGTATATATATATATATATATATATAAATATGTTTCTGTAGGCGCGCATTAAATTGTACATTGCGTGGATGATTTTCAGTGCACATACAGCGCTTTAGGAGGCTTCGGCTGAATAGGATCGTGTGGATGAAATTATTGTCATTACTGGGCTTGTATGCTCTATATTAGTAAGTGCTGATAGTATCATTATATACTGATGGTATTACAAAGGACACTGGAAGTTCATAATAAGCAAATCCAGGTGCAATATTAATAGATAAGATAAAAGACAACTGATCTGATCTAAAATTTGACCAAAAAAATTTGGAAAAATCATGGCTTTATATGTTTAGAGACTTAATACCTGCAGACAGAGGCTTGGCATAAAAATAAATAACAGTCCATTCAGTTTCAGTCAAACAGACTTCATCTATCTTTGCTACAGGAAATATAATGAGATTGCAGGTAAACACCTGATTATTCCAATTTCACGAAAGAAAAAATTGATCTGCGTTGACAGAACTGTCACTAGTGTTTAAAAGTAAAAACATGGTACTTAAGTTTGAGTTAGAGTGTAAGAATATAACAAAGAACGAAAACGACTGTACACTTAAAATTATAGTCATTGCTGAACATATTTTTAGTTTAGTCTAGTGTGGCTTTAGACAAGAGATAAAATCATTGTTCATTAACTGTAAAATAATTAATAAAAGGGCGGTCCAGACTAGCCAAATACGTTTAATAGTTCTTGCTTTTTTCAGATTGGTTCATCGAAATTGTATGATGGATTGCTCAACCAACATCTCTCTCTTGAACATGAGCAACACTACCAGTGCTAACACGCCGGAATTACCAGAACTGTGCGAATTTTCAAACTGTCCAAAAATCAGTAGAATTATGCTTCCTGTTCAAGTTGTGATCGGCGTCCTTACATTCCTCGCCAATATAATCTCAGTCATCATTTTGATTCGTCTGTACTCGCTCGCCCCTGTTCTACGATTGGCTCTTCTCAGTTTGTCTGCCACGGATGTAATCGGAAGCGCCGCCTTTTTGTATCATATCATCAGATCAAATTTTGATATTAGTCACATTGGTATCGAGTGCAAAGTTCGGTACGTCATATATGTAGCCATGAATGTCATCACGTTGACGACCTTGACCTACTTGTCTGTGGAGAGACTCATATCAATTTGTATCCCTTTCATCCACGAAAAGCTGGATGGCTATAAATTTACCGCGGCAGCCTTGACTATCAACTGGATTGTCGCGCTGAGCGTGCTCATTTCAGGAATGCACAAACTTCGTAACAACATTTCTATCTGTATGTATCACCTCCTGGTACCCAGAACGACCCATTTTCTGAACGCTCTGTTAGCTTTAGGCAGCATTCTCACCATCGTATTTATCAATGTAAGCTTGTACGTCTACGCCCGGAAACAGATCTCCAAAATCGGCAACACAATCGTCGGTGAAGAGCGTGAACATCGGATAGCCACCATGGAAAACAAGGCCACTATGACTACCATCACTATCGTGGTGCCTTTTGTTTTGTTTAACACTCCACTGTATGTACTGATGTTGTACTTCTACGCTAGACCCGAATACATGAGCACATGCGATAGTGTCTCTGTTCTGAACGCCCTCTCGTCCCTGCTGGTAGTGAACAGCATGTGTAATCCCATCATCTACGCTTGGAAACTAGCCATAGTTAGAGCTCGACTTAAGGAGATGTTTTGTTGCTTTTTGGACAGATCTGCCAATCCGTCCATGGATTTTATAAGAAGATCTAGTCAGTCATAAGTTACGGGGACATCCAAGACTGCGTTTGATTGGTCCTTAAGACGTTGCGAAAGAGAGCGTTCGTGTATTCTGTGGACGGTCTTTAATGAAGGAAGTATCAGGTTACGTTTTTGTTTGGTACGCACTAATAATAGTGAGGAGGGATACACAACTACCAGAGGGTTGTCAGTAATGTGGCGTCTTTGGTATTTACTAGCTGAAAAAGCTCGGCAACATGGCAAGAGCCATCTACGGTTTAAAATTTGTTAATGAAACTTTTTATCAAAGGAGGAGGATGTGGCAAGAATCAAAAGTGGTATGTATGCCAATGAATGAGGCAAATATATCAGCATAGCAAGCAACACTAGCAAATCAGTTTCTTAGTTTTTTGCTTTTCTTCATTAGTTGCAGCCATTTTGGCTTGCCTAGAGATTGGTACTTCCTTTGTTATGGACCTTTCATGACTCCGCAGGGACCAAACAAACGCAGTCCTGATCACTGGAATTTTGTGCAGAAATAGACAGATATTATGACATTATACATAGGGCATGCTATTCCTTCCACCAGTTAGCATGTTTAAATGTGGGGACGTGCCACTTTCTCGCCTTTGTTTAAGAAATCTGCCGGACTTCTGTGGTCCGACCTCTGCACCTAACAATCAACCTAGTCTCATGGGAGAGTCTCATACTATTGCCCCTGAATCATGCATAAACCTGAATGTTAACTTAATGTATATTTAGGCCGCCTGTCACTGGCACCATGTACGTCTGATTGTTTGACTTACTTCTTTCGCAATATTTTAGGACACTCCCTCTTACCGCTTTGTTTAGGGTTAGAGACAGGATTAGAAAAGAGAAAGAGAAAACACACAAGAGAGAGTTCCTAGACAATGATATCTCCTGGGACTGACCCAGGCTTGAAAATTCTTCCTCTCTTCCACACCAAACCCTACCCCATATCCTAAAAAATAAAGCTCTAGGCTGTATGGTTCTGATTATTGTCTATGACTATGAGATTTACCAAAGCTGCGGGTCAGTGAAAGTGCAATGCAATGCCATGTAGGAAAAAAACAACAAAAAACCTCTATCACAAGTATGTGCCACCTGATTAGATCCAAGAACACTGAACACACATAAAGAAGCGAGTCGCACTTCTGGCTTCAGACACTTGCTAAAAAGATTCAGTGCTAAAAAGATTCAATCTCTCTTTGCTCTGATACTCCAAAGTTTGTTATGTTGAGAACGTCTCTCCAATGGGAATGTCTCTGACGTAAACGTCTTCATTTGGCCCATATGGACACTTCGATCTGGTTGTGGCCTAACTCTCACTCGTGGTTGCAGGAGCCAAATTGTAGGAGCTTCTTTGAAAAGAAAAGTAATAAGGTATTCTCGATGAACCTCAGGAACGGTCCAGAAAGGTCAGGACTAGTCTGTAGGTCTGGAACCGCCACTGTGTTTAAATTGTATATTGTTTACAGTGGGAGTCTTGCATTTAGGTTTTTTAAATCAGTTTTAAATGAGGTAAAACGGAATCAAAAATGTGACTTTCTTGTGCAGACTTTAAACCCGCACAATGAAATCCGCCAAAGCCTTTGGGAAACGCTGCCTGCAACCAATAATCTTTTATCATTATCAGATCAGGACTTCATTTCACCACCTTTGTGTGTGGTTTCACATTTTACGGTTATATCTACACAGTCGGTCCAAAATGTGTTAATTGTGTTATGTAAACTTTTTTTTTCTGTACCAAAGTTGTAATCTGCACATGCCAATAATATCAGTATGTAAGCGTTGTTCTGCACTAAGTTAGATGTATGATCATGGTAACTTTGTTGTGTAAGCTTGGTTATCTCCTGGGTTGTGTTAATGAACCCGCTGAATTTCATTAGCAGCATAAACTTGGTCCTGCACCATACATGAAAATGTTTATAGTGTTACATAAACTTTGTTCTTTACCTCAGTCATATTAATAACCCTGTTAAATTATCTTTCATACTGTAAACTTTGTCCTATACCACCAGTTGTGTTATGAGCACGTCTATCTCATTGTGTGAACTGTGAACTTTGTTTTGTAGCACAGTTTTATTAATAAATATATGTTAAGCTTTTCAGATACATTTTGTTCTGTGCTTCAGTTAATGATAAAGATGTGGGAGTGGCACTACGTTGAAACGCCTAGGATTTTAAAGTCAGAGAAATCAAAGGTGGATTCCACATCAGTTAATGAAGATTTCTTGTATGTACTGGCGTTTCTGTGGTGGCTGCATACGCCTGTGTGTAATTTGAAAATGCGCTATGTGTAAAAGTGGAGTGACTGCATATATTGGGGAGGGGACATAATTATTATGTAACTGGGAAGAGGATATGTGTAATTGGGGAGGGGCTATGTGTATTAGAAAGTGACTACATATTTTGGGGAGGGGATAATAATGTGAATTGGGGAGGGGCTAAGTGTATTAGGGGAGTTACTATATATATTGGGAAGGGACATGACTGTGTAATTGGAGAGGGGATATATGTAGCTGGGGAGGGAATATATGTAATTGGGGATGGGCTATGAGTTTGCGTATGAAGAACTCATTGCACAAAGAGTTAAACTGTATAGAGCAGGCGTCAGACTGTTTAGGACAGTAGCTTCCTAAGTGTGAACAATATATTTGAAATTTGATTATCAGCAAAGAAAGAAGTATAAACTTTTTGGTCATGTTGTCAGGAACCCTCGTCTCGACCCGACTCTGCAGTCTACATACTTATTATGCCTCCATAAGGAAATCAGCCTTTGCATGTGATAAAATCGAAATATGACAAGACAGGAGAATAAAAGTGAAATTACAATAGGTAGACTCTTTCTTTCTGTTCTCTCCTCCCTCCCCCCTTCCCTCCCTATAAGAAGAAAAAGAGCCCACAGTGATGCTCGAACACAAGACGCTGTGTTTTCAAGCCCGGTATTCTAACCACTAAGCTGTTAAGTGAATGGAGCTCACGGCTGTAACAGAATAGACCATACTGCGTAACGAGTAGTGAATGACTCTTAGCTGCTATTTTCACCCGTCCCTGGACCAGTTTATTGTTGATAGCAGATCCGCGTCCGGGACATAGTAGTAGGTTCGACGGAGTAAGTTCTGGTGCATTGTAGCTCTGAACTGAACGAACAAAATGCTAATAAGTGCAATGTAGCTCTGAACTGAAAAGAACAAAATGCTAATAAGTGCAATGTAGCTCTGAACTGAAAAGAACAAAATGCCAATAAGTGCAATGTAGCTTTGAATTGAAAAAAAACAAAATGCTAATAAGTGCAATGTAGCTCTGAATTGAAAAGAACAAAATGCTAATAAGTGTCAAATAGTCGGAACCAATTACATTTATTATCATACAATCAATCACCATAAAGGAAGAGTAAAACTTGGTAGAAAAGTATAAAGTAATATTAAGAAAATAAGACAAGCTCGTAATGCGCTTGTTTACTAACACTGCAGCATGCACATGTGTACACGAGCATATTCAATCACAAAGAAACAGTGCGTGAGCACACATCTACTTATGCTTATTCCATATATGTTAGTAATTATGAAATGGGCGAAACCGGTTACTTTTACTTATCACTATCCTAGATATCACTGTGCTTGGCCACAAAATAAAAAGAAAACGTTAAAGCAGCAGAAAGTATAAATTAAGAAAAATAAAACAAGCATATTTTATCGTGTTTTCTATCACCGCAGCAAGCAATTTGTACACAGGCATTCTCACTCACAAACAAACATACAGATGTGCAACTACACATTCACTCATGCTGGTTCGACACCAGGCCCCTCTCCTTCCCAACCCCCATCCTCTCATATATCTCACTGCACTGATATCTAAACACATAGTAATTCGTGTCATGGATTTATGATGTGATATGACGTGATTTATATGTTATATTGCAAAACAAAGACTGTATCTGTAGATTGTGTCAAAAGGGTGAACGGGAATAAAACTATGTAGATTGCACCAGAAAGCGGATGAGGGTATCCATGTGAACCACGTCAAACAAGAAAAGAAAGATTGCAGATGTTTTTGACCGACAAAATCTTACACATATGCCGCACAAGTGAGAAATTCTTCCGCAAAAAATTGTAACCTAAGCTATGACTGTGGATTGCATTTTACCAGATTAAACCTAAAACACATATATTCGATAATTATACGCGTTTTGTTCTTTCATGCTCAGTTTGGCTTGATAAGCTTTTCTCCGAAGAGAAAGTCAATTTGATTTTACATACACAAACACGCATTTATAATGACAAAATCATACATAGAACTTTTGAAACGTATTTTCAAGAATTGTAAATCCTAGAAACAAATTCATCAGTTTATCGTCGCCATGCATATTACTAGCTCAAGCTATATATACCCTAGGGCACAATACATCGAAACAATAATTATGGTTCAGTCTACATAGACTTTGTGGCGCAATCTATAGGCCTATGTATACAGACGAAATATGTACATGTTGACTGGCACAATCTGCATAGATCCAAGCCCAACAAAAACAAGCTTCATTCGTGAATTGAAGAAAAATTGAGAGGAATACAAAGACATTTCTGAACACATTATCATAAAGGCATAATTCAGATGCATCTTGAATGTGACATAATATATGAGTGAAAAGAAAGAGGAGTTTAATTTATGTCATGTCAAGTCCATAGGAGCGAAAACAACATTGCCAATAATACGTCAAGGGCCATCGAATCAAGTTAGTATTTTGTATGGAAAATGATTAAAATAAAATCGACCCCGCTTAATCGCAGTTCGCGTAATCACAGGACACTCTTCAGACTGATAATACAACGTAGTTAGTTTATGTAACAAAAGGTCACTGGCTTATCGCAACCCTTCCAAATCGAACTTCTTCCACAAGCCGACGAATTGTGACTAAACGGAGTCGACTGTATTCTGCTTTGTGCCAAAATAATGTGATCAAATGAAAATGAAAACTAAACTCACTGAAAAATTAGTCCCTCTGTCTTCTTACCAGTCTCTTTTATCTTTCTATTCGTAATATGCATTCATACCCTTAGAAAATCGAAGACATAAACTTTCCTTCTTACATAGAATGAAGTGATGTCTATGTATTTTCATTTTCCTTTTCCTTTCCGTAGACACATTCACACCAACACATTGTCATTTCGATGACTTTCTCGGCAATCACGGTGTAATGGTTCTCACTAAGAATCTGGGACATATAATCATAAAATTCATCATACTGTCTTGGAGCGGACTGGCCTACATGGGACTCATACGTTCCCCGAAAGTCGCATGCTTGAGCATTGTGGTTTGTTCAGGTGTTCCAGAGATTAGATAATAATGATAAAAATAAAAACGGAGTGCGATTATTACGCCTTGTATCAAGCAAGTTCACATTATTTTTTACCCCGGCAGGCCAGGTCGCTCTAGAACTTTCTCAACTCCCTGAGAAATATACAGTGCCGCTGCCATATACAGGCGCTGATCACGAGCATTCTAACAATATTTTTCACTGCCTATAGCCAGGTACCCATTTCACAGAAGGGTGGACTGTGGAAAATGGGGAGTGAATTGCTTTCTTAGGCACTTACAACATGACCGTGGTCGGGAATCGAACCCACAACCTTTAGATCTTGAGTCCAACACCGCCACTATGCGGCCACCATGCTTTACACATGGCATCCTTGTGTTTCCTGTACGTTTTATTTTCCCCAGCCTATACAACATGGGGAACTTGTACCTACAATGAACAAATCCAAAGCATCAACTCTTATGATACAATCATAGTACTTTCTGTCTCTCTTCCTTCTCTCCCACGCCTTTTTGCTTAGACCATTCTCTCTCTCTCCCTCTCCCTCTTCCCCTTACTCCCTCTCTCTCGTTCTCTCTCCCTATTCACTAACATATTTTATTTGTTTTTGGAAATATAAAATACACAAAAAATATGATAATGTGACCTGAGTGCCATATCATGACAACTGCATATTTACTCTAGCATATTGTTGTGATATAAGCACTTAGGGCTTGACCACGAGGGCAAGAATTTTACAAAGTTGTGTTCAACAGTACATCATTTTGCCTTGCTCAGATTTCAACACTAGGTCTCCACTGCACACACAAACACACACACACACACACACACACACACACACACACACACACACACACACACACACACACACACACGCACGCACGCACGCACGCACACACACACACAAGTCACTTTTATAATCAGAACATTTAACTTTCCAATTTCCTTATAGAATGGCAATTTTTTAATGGTGCGCTCATAAGTTTATGACGGGGGTCATCAAGGGGTCATTTATGAGAAAAGCATGTTTTGACATTAATGCTGATGATAGAAAATAAGCTTTTTACTTTATATATGGATTTTAAAAGTTATGATATTGTGCGTTCTCTATGTCAGAAGTCCTCAGCAACTGCCGTTGGACTCAGGCATTTTAATGGCGAAAGAACAAAGCTCTGTCTACACTTATTTCTAATGCGGCAGTCAGTTGGATACACTATAAAAGTTATTATAAGGATTGCTCCCTGTCACCCAATCTGTAATAAAAAAAACAAAACAACAACAACAACATAAAAAAACACTCTGCTAAATAAAATATGAAGAACCCGGCAAGCCCAATAAAAGAGCATAGATTTCATTCAAAAGTAAACTAAAACCAGTGTTTTAGCAGTGCCATGAAGTTTGAATCGCACCGATATACGAGTAGTATACGATATATGATATCAAAATAACACTGACAGAGCCATGGGCATGGCGCCATGGCTCTAACAATAACGCTGTCCCATGGGAGATGTAGACAACGAAGACTGGTTTGATGGCAATTCGAGCTTAGGCAGCTTTCTGTCGTGTTACAAAGAACAGGCCATCTACATCAAATCGGATCAAATATCATCTTTTGACATCTTGGTATGGAACTGAATGGCCTCTTATCTTTTCATCCGGGTTGTTCTCTTTGTAGCCTTAATAGTTTCCAAGATGGCCACGGTATGCTCTATTGTTCAAGTTACAAAAATGGGACTCATCGGGATTATGCATTTGTATCTCATGCCTCATGTGCCTTTCATTATTCTGGTACATACGGCAGAGTTGTCCGGCAAAAATCGATCAGTGCCATTGTATTTCCGACTTATTACATAGGTCTTACTATCATCAGAAGCGATCTGCCGTACTTTAACATTGTTATCTTTTGAACGTCCCCTATTTCGAGAAAAAAGCATAAGGCGAGTGCTATACTGGCCAGCGCTGGAGGAAAACATTTACAATTTATAATATTTTCTCGTCAAGCTCCAGTTCTTTGGATTAGTAAGAGACCAGCAGAAGGGCAAAGGTCACTCTCCATGGACTATAAAAAATATGAAGTATTTAAATAGACTAGGGAAAAACAACAACAACAACAAAAAACCGAATAAAAACAAACAAAATAAAAACTAGGAAAAAACCAATTAATCCAAAGATAACAACAACAACAACAAAAAAAAAGAATAAAAAAAAGAGAAAAGAGAGGGATGGAAAGCCAGAAAAATACACAAAAAAGGAGAAAATCCTTCATTTTGTCTCATCCCTTTATATCTACAGATCATTCTTAATTTGTAACCTCCAGCAGAGCTCACTTCTATGAATGTAAGTAACAGTGTGATTCCATCGTCAAATCTCGCTTTCGAAAATTAAAGATGCATCAACTCCATAAAAAGCCAGGATGTAACAGACCATAATATCAACCAGCCATATTCGATCTGACAGTGGAAAAGTACAAAGCGGAAGTAATAATTGTCAGAGTTCTGGCTTACGATGCATAGACGACCGTGAATGCAATACACCTGAGAGTGGTTTATAACTGTTTTTAAATTATTCACATAAGGAACAAAATCAGCTCTGGTAATGGGGTCCTTCCGCTATTCTAAGTCTGGTCTGCCAAATAATTCATGTCCATTAGTTTCGTTACTGTCACGGCGGTTCTATACATAACAGTAGGTTGCTTCCCTTGTGTCCTCTCCATCTCCATGGTAACCCATTGTTCTTTACGAGACGACGCAACCCCATCCCCAGCCTGCTTCCTCTGCGTCGGGAATTTCTGGTGGGGGTTCTTGAAACTCCATGGGGAAGTAGAGTCTGCAATGAAAAAGTAAAGGTCTTGTAATTACGGGTACTTAAGGCACAGTAATGGCGTAAATGAATGGAGAGCAAGATTTGATGAAGCAATCACACTAATTTTTACTTTTACATTTGCTAGCTACGGAAGCGAGCTTTGCTGGTGTTGGCTATTTATTTATGATTAATAAAAGGTGCTGGATCTTGTAAGTACGAATGTAAGAGGCACATTAACTACATACAGTAAATAAATGAATTGCTTGGAAGTCTTGGATGTAATGACCGGCCTGGCGTTTGACCACCGCAGGGGTTCTCAGCCTCACTTGGTCCGGGTACCCTTGCCACCATCCTACAAACCCGTATATTTTCATGTCTTAAAACCACTCATGTAATCATAATGTCAAGTATAGTACATTGTAAGTTCAGCTATTGCTGACATAGTACATTTGTTGTTTACTCAAAGAATTTGCCTGACGGACCCCTGAGGGTCTCTGCACTCCAGGGTAAGAACCTCTGATCTGTTGTCAAACCTAAGCGTCATTATTTTGTTGTCATCTCTGTCATCATTATCATCAACAAAATTGTCTCCATCAACATTATGTTACCATTTTCATCCTCATCACCACCGTCATCATCAGTTGGAACACGTTAAAAATATTAAAAGTTTTGTCCAAACCAGCGAAGGATTAAGAAATACACTTTAATACTTAAAATACAAAATGGGCTTCTATAGTGATATAAAATGATTACAAATTTTCGAATCTAAAAAGTGATTCTTTTTCAGGTGAAATATAATATCAAATGAATGGGTAAGAAGAGACATAGGGTAAATGGAGTCAAAAGCGTTCAAAGTGAAAGAAGGTGAAGAAAAAGTGAGAAGGCTAAAAGTAGATATCGTATTACTATAAAAAGACCAGTCTTCATCAAGATCATCGAAGTCATCATCATTGGCATCATCATCATCAGTATTATCATCGTTTTTGTTATCAGAAACATTTCCAGCAATTCAACATTTCAGGGACGTGCTCAGCCAGCAGACTGGCTTCGTAGGAACTGTCTCTGACATCTTTCTGTCTGTCTGTCTGTCTGTCTGTCTGTCTGTCTGTCTGTCCCTGATGCACCTGATGTAAAAGTGTCTGTATCTGCCTGCCTGTTTGTCTGTCTGTCTGCCTGCCTTTCTATCTTTCTGTCTGTCTGTCCTTCCCTGATGCACCTGATGTAAAAGTGTCTGTCTAGCTGCCTGCCTGCCTGCCGGCCTGCCTGGGTGTCTGTCTGTCTGTCTGTCTGTCTGTCTGTCTGTCTATCTGCGTGCCTATCTGTCTGTCTGTGTGTCTGTCTGTCCATACCCCACCTGATGCACATGATGTAATACTGTCCATGATAACTGTTGACCAGGTAGTCAGTCCTCTCATCATTGAAGCCTTGCCCTACACTGTCAGGACTCACGTGGTACCTGACTGTCTCACACGCAAACAGAGGAGCACCTGTGGACAGGGGACAGAACAGGGTAAGGGAACATGGCAGCGTTCATGTGCAGGCATAGACCACTCTGAGTTGCTATAATGTGTGTGCAGTGGTCTGGGCACCGCAAGCCATAACTCCAAACAATCATGACTTCCGGTGTATTCTTTTCCACTGTCAGAGGAATATGATTGGCTGATATTGTCTGTTACATTGGTGTTTATTGGCAGATGCATCTTGCCTTGCAGTGGCGAGAGTTGATGACGGGATCACACTACTATTTACAATTTGCGTCGGAAGTGAGCTTTGCTGGAGTTAACTATATTTAGGAACAGTCTCTTATTCAAGAAGAGGACATAGGGTCACAAGCTCCAACGAGACGTACGTGCTCTCTTGGATGACATAATCAGGTAATGAAGCATGCCAGGATTCAACTTTAGGTACATTTGGGGTCGTGGGG
>JAWQUT010000845.1:111739-123820 GCA_033807755.1 Ellobium chinense
TGAGGGTGGGAGGGGGAGGAGGGGTAAAAAAGGACCCTCGCTTTCAACGAAAACTTAGCCAGAACTACGAAAAGTTTGTACCAATGATCTCGTTATATCAGAAGTCCAATGACCTCCTTTACTACCTGACAAAATGACCCACGAGGTCAGGGCCTCATTTTGTAATCTTGTGTTTGTCGTCTGGCAAAATGGTGGACACCCTCGCTATTACTCCGACATAATCTGGCTTTAAATTTTGTTTCTTGGAGTCGTTTGTTGGGGTGTTGCTCCTATAATTTTTAGCTTGCTGTTACAAGGCGTTAACTATGGGCCACTTTGTATTTCAAGAAAACACACAACAAAAGGTTGCAGTCTTTACAAAGTGATAATTTTATAAAAGTTTTTGCTTAATAAGATTAAAAAGCAATTTATTCAGTAGAACCTAAGTAGTCTTTTGCAAAAAAAAAAAAGTTCTAAAATGAGGAAAACAGTATGTGTTCTAGTGCTTCACGCGGTGCTTTGTCCAAGCTGATAGAAAGAGCCAAACTTACTTTGTGTTCTCTGTCGCTCTCTATGCTATCATCATATTTCTCGCCACCATTCAACTAGCCTATGCATCACTGTTAAGTCATAAGCTAGGGCAAGTAAAGCATGATGTGTTCAGTAAACCAGACTAAATAATAATTATGAAACTATAATGGCAGTAACCACTCTTGACACGATTTCACATTTTTCTTCTCTGAACACGGCTAATGCAGTGCTTAGGCTGGATGAACGAATGTCGATCTTATTGGTTTAAGACCAGACATGAGATCTAAAAAAATTAATCTCACAAAATGGAAATGGATTTATCACGTTTAATATTTACTTAAATCATATTCTCTGTCCACTTTTTGCTTTGATGGATTCTTGGGAAATATCGATACCACTACGGGGAGTCATCGCCCATCTCCCTTCACCAACCTTAGCATATCGAGATTCGGCCAGAGTCTGTGTCTCTGTGTAGCCGGACGAATCTGAATTCAAAATCCAGGGTCCTGTAATGAAATAACAAGAAATTCAAGTAGCGACAGAAATGAGCCTGCAAAATCTAAAGCTGCCTTAGATCAAGCATTTGAGTTTTCTGAAAACTATATGGCTTCACTCGAAGGTATCTCAAAATTAAATAAATAAAAAAAGGCCTACCGGAATAAAACCATGTTAACTTGCACTGATAACTTAAAATAACATTAAAGGGTCGAATATCCGGAGCTCCACCTCTGCCCCTAACCACCACTATTAACCTTTGAACCATCACTATAACCTTTGAACCATCACTATTAACCTTTGGTAGAATCCCATGGTATTGTCTTTATATCATATATAAATCTAAATCTTACAGCAATATTAGGGTGGCATTGTGTAAGGCTACATCTTTATTAATTCCTTATGCGCCATATCGCCGGACTCTTCAGCCTAGTGCTTGGTGTAGGGTTGGGAGCAGGTTTAGATCTAAAAAAAGAGGAAACACGCATAAGAGAGTTCAACGACAAAGATAATGTCTTGGGGTGGTCCCAAAATTGCTATTTCATCCTCAACCCAACCCCTAACCTTGACACAAGCACTAGGTAGAAGAGTCCCGGTATAATACCTGTAAAATTTGCCGGAGCTCCGAGTTCAACTCGAGAAAAGCACTGTGCTTTTGACCAGAAAAAAAAACACCAAAAAAACTGGACGTAAGTAATATACACTAATGTGTATTGTGGTGTGATACTCTCAGTGTGCCTACCTGCACCAAACTTCCGATCCAACTTGATGTTGACAGTTTGAAGGTTAACAATTCTGATGCCCTGTAACACATTTTGGGAATATCTCATTTTAGTGTTTGCTTCGTTAAAAAGCACAGCAAAGCAGCAGCAAAAACAACAACAACAACAACAACAACAACAACAACAACAACAACAACAACAACAACAACAACAACAACAACAACAACAACAACAACAACAACAACAATGACAACGAAAACAACAATAACAGTAAGAACACCACCACTACCACTATAACCACCACCAACAGCAACAACAACAACAACAGCAACAACAACAACAACAACAACAACAGCAATAATAATAATAAGAAGAAGAACACCATCACTTCCATCTCCACCATCATCACCATTACCATCACTACAGCCACCACCACCACCACCACCACCACCGTCAATAACAACAATATTAACAACATTAACAACAGCAACAATAACAACACCAACAACAGCAACAATAACATTAACAACAGATACTAAGCAAAGTGCTGAGGAGACTCAAACCAACCATCCCTGAATCGACGACCTTTTTTCTTTTCATGGGGTTGACTTATTACTTACTGAATGAACTCAAGTTTTAACCAGATCTTTATGTACCATGCCGACTGGCATAAGCGAACATGAACCTCCAAGTCTGCCTGTCAGCTGTCCTACTTAATTAAATCTACCCTTCATCTAAACGAACATACCTCCTCACCCCCCTTCTTCCCTGCTTTATATCGTGGAATTGCAAATACTCGGAGTCGACTGTAGTAAAACAGAGATTTAGAGTCCTTACCCCTTGTTTCTGCAGCCATTGTGTTGCTTTGTTAATGGTTTGGTTGTAAGTAGCAAACTTAATCCTCAGACCCAGCCCATCTTTGCTCTGTAAAATGTCAGGTTCTTCGTCATGAATACCTGCAAACACATACATCCCAATATAAATACACATGCTCTTACATCATTAGCAGTGGCAGCAATATGTGTTTGTTTGTGTTAGACAGACAGCAGACAGACAGACAGACAGACAGACAGACAGATAGNGGTATGGTATGGTATGGTATGGTATGGTATGGTATGGTATGGTATGGTATGGTATGGTATGGTATGGTATGGTATGGTATGGTATGGTATGGTATGGTATGGTATGGTATGGTATGGTATGGTATGGTATGGTATGGTATGGTATGGTATGGTATGGTATGGTATGGTATGGTATGGTATGGTATGGTATGGTATGGTATGGTATGGTATGGTATGGTATGGTATGGTATGGTATGGTATGGTATGGTATGGTATGGTATGGTATGGTATGGTATGGTATGGTATGGTATGGTATGGTATGGTATGGTATGGTATGGTATGGTATGGTATGGTATGGTATGGTATGGTATGGTATGGTATGGTATGGTATGGTATGGTATGGTATGGTATGGTATGGTATGGTATGGTATGGTATGGTATGGTATGGTATGGTATGGTATGGTATGGTATGGTATGGTATGGTATGGTATGGTATGGTATGGTATGGTATGGTATGGTATGGTATGGTATGGTATGGTATGGTATGGTATGGTATGGTATGGTATGGTATGGTATGGTATGGTATGGTATGGTATGGTATGGTATGGTATGGTATGGTATGGTATGGTATGGTATGGTATGGTATGGTATGGTATGGTATGGTATGGTATGGTATGGTATGGTATGGTATGGTATGGTATGGTATGGTATGGTATGGTATGGTATGGTATGGTATGGTATGGTATGGTATGGTATGGTATGGTATGGTATGGTATGGTATGGTATGGTATGGTATGGTATGGTATGGTATGGTATGGTATGGTATGGTATGGTATGGTATGGTATGGTATGGTATGGTATGGTATGGTATGGTATGGTATGGTATGGTATGGTATGGTATGGTATGGTATGGTATGGTATGGTATGGTATGGTATGGTATGGTATGGTATGGTATGGTATGGTATGGTATGGTATGGTATGGTATGGTATGGTATGGTATGGTATGGTATGGTATGGTATGGTATGGTATGGTATGGTATGGTAATGTGAGGTAAGGTAAGGTATGGTACGGTGAGGTGAGGTGAGGTAAGATGAGGTAAAGTAAGGTACGCTAAGGTAAGGTGAGGTGAAATGTGATGAATCAGGTGAGGTGAGATCACAGCAGGTATAATGAGATGAGGTGAGATAAAGTGAGACAGACAGACAGATAGACAGACAAACAGAGAGACAGAGAGAATGAGCTGTAAATGAGAGAGAGAGAGAAAGAAAGAAAAGCGAACAATTAATGTAACCAGATATTCGTTTGAGAATATGACACCCTCAAGAAACATTGCTACAACTTGACATACTATTGAAACGGTCAGAAAACACAGAAAAAACGATTTGAACAACAATTGCAAAGTAAACTAGAGACACTGCAGTAATGTCAATAGACCCTTCAATTGTAAACACGTAAAATGTGCACTTTACCCTTGATGACTTCTTTTCAGAGAAAAGCTTAGTTCTATGTAAGTGCAAGGAAAATACCACTTCAATACATATTCGGCTTGGTCACATTTTATGAAGAGTAAAATGCACTGCATAAGAAAAGGGCATTGTGCACCACAGTAATACACTAGAATGGAACAACAGAGTGATAGTCTTCTAATTTAATTTGGTTTTGATATTTTACTTGTCAAAAATATAAACTCAAATTAACAATAGTCAACTCTCTTCAGCTGTAACTACTCCGGCAGTATGCAATAAGTTGAAACTAATAGGAAATGCAAAAAACCAATGAATATTATATAGAAAATAACAATATTCTCTCACATAAATGCATTTCGCTATTAAAAGAAATATTTTGATTAAGTGAGTGTAAATAAACCGAATAGACCTTATGTCATCATGCTTTCGACATGAATACATTTATGTCCAAAACGGAACATACCGTTATAGTTGATAATGAGATTAATATGACCCTTTTTGTAAAGTGAGGGTTTCATTAAAATATCAATCACATTTATTTATCTTCGGTATATAACACTGGTAGTAATGCACGCTGTCAATAAGACTGAATATATACATTTAATCATACTACAGTTTGTTAACAATGCTTGATTTTCCATACTGTATTTGCTTGCGCACTTAACTTGTGGTGGTCCCACACACAGCTTGTATAGCATAGCGGTGTACAACTTCCAGAATACCCCATGATTGTTTTGCGCATAAATTATTTTTTCCTTCCAGTTGAACACACACCTGATAAAGGTTTAGCCTGAAGATGCTTGTTCAATTTCTCCACTGTCTGGCTGAGGGTATCGAAAGAGGGCAA
This sequence comes from Ellobium chinense, assembly GCA_033807755.1. Classification (NCBI taxonomy): domain Eukaryota; kingdom Metazoa; phylum Mollusca; class Gastropoda; order Ellobiida; family Ellobiidae; genus Ellobium; species Ellobium chinense. The sequence continues at coordinate 116,843 of JAWQUT010000845.1, forward strand.
CCCAGCGTCGCCTATGCCGCTGGCAGAGGCGGCACCCACCAGTGAGCCGAGGAAGGCCTGGAGGTCTCCGCCGGTGTGATCGGGTAAGACCGTAATGTAGGCGAGTTGCTGAACGGGCTGGCTGGTGTCGGCCTTAGGGATGATCCACACTCTGGGAAGATGTAGAGGGAGAGTGATGAGGTGGTCAAAGAATGCAAAGCAAAATGAGGACCAAATAAAGAAAATTTAGAGGACATTATTCTGAGGTCGTAGCAAATACGAGATTATTTGCCCTAAATGACTGCTTGGGAAAGATGATTTGGACCTACAGACCTCGAATTCTACAAGACAAGCTCATGATTTTGAGTTCGAGCAATGTTCGACTCTGCGAGTAAATTCTGATGTTGATAAAGAGGAAGTCGAGACCATTGACCGTCGGGATAATCTTTACGTAAGTTAACGCACTGCGGTAACTACGGGAAGTCCCAAAACAATTCTAGTTTTCAGATGCAGTACGTTAACTGACATATGGATTATGCATACAGTATGGCAGGTTTCTCCAGAGCATGAGTTTAGAACTCGTGGGATTCAACTGCATATTTTGTTTGGCTGTTTGTCTGTCTGTCTGTCTGTCTGTCACACTCTCACACATACGTATACACACATACACANCCCACACACACACATACACACACACACACACACACACACAAACACTCACATACACACACACACACACAAACACACACACAAACACACACATACACACACAAACACACCGACACAAACTGAATAACCAACCTGAGAGTCCTCAGGTATACATTCTTGCCGTTGGAGGCGGTATGAGTGAGCGTGATGTCATTGTCCAGCTTGAAGTCCGGTCCCAGCTTGACAGAGATGGTCTCACACTTGTACACGGCGAACTGAGGCATGGACAACAACCACTGGTTGGCTTGCTCGACCACAGTCCTAGAGGATGGATGGATGGATGGATGGATTAATGGATGGATGGATGGATGGATGGATGGATGGATGGATCAATCGATATGCTAACGCACGATCTCGTTGATTGGTCGTTGGTTGGGTAAGTCTTAAAAGCTGAGCCACACAATGAGCTTAAATCTGGTATGGGTCTGTAAGAAAGCTAAAACTTAAGTTTCGGAGGGCAGTTAAAAATGCTAATGTAGCCCATTGAGGAAAAAAAAAAGGGTTTCAATCCTATTACAGGTATGTAACCTCAAAACAACACTAGCAGTTGCACGAATAAAAAACCTCCCTAAATAGCAAAACTAAGGCCACCACACAACCCAGCAGTGACGGTCAGTGGGTCGGTTGGTTGGCTGGTTGGTTGGTTGGTTGGTTGGTTGGTTGGTTGGGTGGTTGGGTGGTTGGTTGGTTGGTTGGTTGGTTGGTTGGTTGGTTGGTTGGTTTAGGTAGTAGGTTGGTTAGTTGACTGACTGACTGATGCAAACGGGAATATGAGGATATGCTTAACAAGACGCAAAGAAGCATAAGAATGAACCGAAGAGAGGGGATTGGAGAAGAGCAAATAGAAGGCCATGGAAAAGTATGATGATGGGAGCTGAAGCCAACATTACGTACCCAAATTCTGCAAAGTCTGGCTCCTTCCCTTCGATGGTCGATCCCAAACACTGTGGAATGAAGTCTATGTAGGTCAGAGGAGGCAACTCTTCCGGTTCTTCGGGGTCTGCATTAGATTTACTGGGTTGTGTCTCTTGCTCAAAAGCTGGGTTATCCTGCCCAGCCGCTGTTTCTTGGGATTGTTCCTTCATCTCCAAGTTATCTGCCGCTTGTGCCATATTTCTGTATGTTATTAGAAAATACAGTATTAGTAATAACATCCTTTCTTTGAATCGGGTTGCATGCCTGATAGCAAATTTCTAAAAGACCTATGGGACTGAGGCTAACCCACTGATAAATGACAGCGAAGCGTGGCGCGACCTTTGACCTGTGAAGGCTGATCAAGGGAAGTAACCACCCTTTTGTTTCTGTACATTTAAGGTTACAGACCTGTAAGTTGTTCTTTCACTAGAGGGTCCTACTTGGCATGCCCTGTTTCCAGTGCTAAGCGCTCCAGGGAGCAAATTTTGATTTGATTGGAAACTGTGTCCATTTTACTTTATTTTGCCAGGCACTATTTAGTATTTAGCCCTGGGCTGGGGCTGTCAGGTCAAAGGTGTGCTCAGGCGAAAGAGGAGGGGTTTGGCGTTGACCAGTGAAAAAGGTAGGGTCTGTTTACAAATAGCAACCAAGCTCAAAATTTCAATGGGCTTGCTAGGGTTGGGTCAGTCTTAAAAGTTGGGCCACACAGTGAGCTTAAATCTGATATGGACCTGGGTGAAAGCTAAAACTCTGGGTTCAGTGGGCAGCTCAAAATGCTACTACAGCCCTTAGTAGAGGAGAAAAAAAAAGGTTCCAATCCCATTACAGGTCTGTAACTTCAAAACAACACTGGCAATTGCACGGCTATAAAACTTCCCTAAATTCCAAACTAAGGTCACAACACAACACAGCACTGACGGACGTGATGATGTGGTCAGATGTAAGTGGCTTTGTAAAGATATTCATTCGTATAACATGAATTCATCCCCTAAGCTTGATCAATATATGATTATTTATAACATAATAAAGATATTGGTAAGGGTAAGCTACGTCATAAACGTTTATTGGTTGTGTGCTGGACATCTTTCTGATGACGTGTATAGGAAGAAAAACCCAGCCAAACTTCCTCCGTCCCGCGTTTAAAAAAAAAAAAAAAGTTTAAACTATAATGGAAAAAAACAGGAAAGCTAGACGCCAGTGAAGGAAGAATAAGCGCAGCAATAAAGCGAAAGAAAGAAAGAAAGAGAGAGAGAGAGAGAAAGATGACAGACAGACAGACAGACAGACTGACAAAAGATAGAGAGACCAACAGAGGATAGACAGACCGACTATGCAAGAGACTGGCCGACCGACAGACTGACAGAATTTAAGAAAAATCACAAACACACACACACACACACACACACACACACACACACACACACACACACACACCACACACACACACACACACACACACACACACACACACACAAGCAACTTTACTTACAGAGTCTGTTGACGAATTATTTATTTCATTTGCGGAGTACAGTAAACCGACGGTACAATAATAAATCAGTACACATACTTTAGAACATGCTGAAATAGTTAGGTCCAGCATGACCCTCTCCTCTCCCCCCCAAAAAAACAACAACCCAAAAACGCAAATACATAAGTACGAGTAGTAGTAATAAGAAGCAGTAAAGCTATCTACGCTTATTCAGTATTAATAATGTAAGAGATATTGCTAAAATTATGAAAACTGTAGCCCTAAACTTAGCATAGATATATAATTATCATACCTGAGCTTTATTAGACGAATATAATACACAGTAAATAAAGATCCAGAAAGGAATGCAGGCGTGTTAAGATCGGTGCCAACACGCAGTCTAAATCACGTGGGTACTCCACCAAAAAACAATATCGGGAACATACTAGGGCAGGCGGGTATTCCAATGTGTGTCTGGAATAATCTATAGCCGCGTGACTGGCTTCGCTTCATTGGATCGCTCTGGCACTGGGGCTCTGGCCTACTTTGTATACGTGTGCTGTAAGGACGCACGGGAACATGCCGCCATGTTGTTACGGTTGCCTGGTTACGATGTAAACAACGCTGGCTTAGGGGCCCATACCGTTGTGTTAATCTAAAGCGGTGGTATAAATGACAACGCTGGCGAGACAGCATGTTGAGTATGACGAACACAGTTATACACTGGAACAAAAACACCAAAGGAATGAGAATCCCATTTAGTTGTACGTGTTACTTTTCTCTTTTTTTTTAGGTGGGTTAGGTTAGGAGGGGGAGGGGAGGTGAAAGGAAGTCAGAGTCATTGGCGTCACAAAAGGGTAGATAAAATGTAGAACACTGCGAGAGCAGGGGCACAGAAGAGTGTTCATGTATAAATTTATGTATCACTAAAGGGGGAAGGGGTGGTGATGAAGAGGTGCACGTTTTTTTTTTAAGGGCACAGTCTCTCCCCCCCAAACACACACTTCCATTTCTACACTGTGCAGTCACTGAGACATTGGCTGGCTATGGGCAAATGTTTGAGCCAGATAACAAGAAGCAAAGCTAGCCTGAGTTAAACAATGAGAGCGAGATCGAGAGAGAAGAGAAGAGAAGAGAAGAGAAGAGAAGAGAAGAGAAGAGAAGAGAAGAGAAGAAAAGAGAAGAGTAGGATGAAGAAAAGATAAGAAAAAGACAAACTCATAGTCATATTCAACACACAAAAACTATCATGATACTGTTTCTCGACTCTGATCTAAGGGACATAACCGTCAAAATCTTCCCTCCGAATGGAATGAATTATCACACTTCTTAATCTATGATTTTCAGGTCTTTGACACCTATTGTTTTTTCTTCTTTTGGCCCTATTAACATTTTGTGTTATTCTAAATATTATACCACTGTGATTTGAGGAGATTTCTTCCATGGAGGTTAAAATACTTCTTTTGCCCGATCTTTTAACGGGAAGAAAAAGGGGGGTCAACGCCCAAAATTTTTCACAAATGTCTTTTGAAAAAGATCACCTCAAATTCTGATTTGGTCCCCAATTTTTCCTTTTTGTTGGTTTTGACCGCGTGCGAATACATAGGCCTACACATTTTATTTTTTTTATCTAGAAGGCTCAAATTGTACCTGAAACTTTAAAATTGAATGCTTTATTTAGATCACAAGTCATTTTACACATTTCTACACCCTAACACTGGCTGGCAGGGCTCCAAAAAAAGGGGATTTTATATATTAGCGGATTAATCGGGTTGTACACAATGAGTGATTTGCCCTTCTAATAGGTGTCAAAAACCTTCAGGTCTTTGACACCTATTGTTTTTTTTCTTCCTTTGGCCTTATTAACATTTTGGGTTATTCTACATATACCACTGTGATTTCGGGAAATTTCTTCCATGAAGGTTAAAGTACTTCTTTTGCCCGATCTTTTAACGGGAAGAAAAGGGAAAGTCAACGCCCAAAATTNGGGGAGACGGCAACGCCCAAAATTTTTTACAAATTATCTTTCGAAAAAAATCACCTCGAATTCTGAGTTGGTCCCCCATTTGGCTGGTTTTGACTGCGTTCGAACACATAGGCCTACACACTTTATTTTTTTTTTACCTGGAAGGTTCAAACTGTAACTGAAACTTTAAAATTGGATGCTTTATTTAGATCACAAGTCATTTTACACATTTCTACACTCTGACACTTGCTGGCAGGGCTCCAGAAAAGGGAGATTTTATATATTAGCGGATTAATTGGGTTGTACACCGTGAGTGATTTGCCCCTCTAACAGGTGTCACAAACCTTCATTCAATGCAAGTACGTGGGTCACTGTATTAGGAGGATCACTGACAGTCAAGCAACAAACTTGCAAACTTCCCAACATGCGTTCAACATTATCTTTATATGGCCAGATTAGACTCGCAACAGACAGCGCAGTTCAGAACGGCCTGTGTTTGTTTTAGAGGAGAAAAATAAAGGAAACAATAAATTTACACAGAACCTATTCAGTAAAAAAAAAAAAAAAAAGAAATTATCCTTGATGAATAATAAAAAGAAATTTTATTTCTGTTATTTAAGGTGTCCGAAGAGGAAAACCATTCTAGGGAACCATTAATAGGAGCAAAAACCAACCAGTCAACCAACAAGGTGGACTTTCTGTGCAAGTGTACCGACATGGACTAGGTTGTATGTTACCTGCTCTAAAATTTACATTCGTATTAAACCATAGATTGACCATAGAAAGAATGATAAAAAAAAAAAGACAAACTAATATTCAACACACAAAAACTATCATGATACTGTTTCTCGACACTGATCTAAGGGGCATAACCGTCAAAATCCTCCCTCTGAATGGAATGGACTTTAATGGTACCCGTCTAATAGGTCCAGATTCTTGAAGGAGCAAAAGCAACTTACGATATCACCATTAGATTGAAAGAAAGAAAGAAAGAAAGAAAGAAAGAAAGAAAAAAAGAAAGAAAGAAAGAAAGAAAGAAAAGAAGGAAGAAAGAAAAGAAGAAAGGCAGAGAGAAAGAAAGAAAGAAAGAAAGAAAGAAAGAAAGAAAGAAAGAAAGAAAGAAAGAAGGAACGACGGAAGGAAGGAAGGAAGGCAGGGAGGGAGGGAGGAAAGAAGGAAAGGAGGAAGGAAGACCAAAAGAAAGAAAGAAAGAAAGGAAAGGAGAAAGGAAGGAAGAACAAAAAGAGAGAAAGAAAGAAAGAAAGAAAGAAAGAAAGAAAGAAAGAAAGAAAAGAAAGATAGAAAGAAAGAAAGAAAGAAAGAAAAGAAAGAAAGAAAGAAAGAAAGAAAGAAAGAAAGAAAGAAAGAAAGAGAGAAAGAAAGAAAGAGAGAAAGAAACTAGAGTGACAGCAAAAAGGAAACGTCTTCATGTTTTAAGTGAAATTATTCTCATCTGGCTAAACCTCTTAAAACGTGGTTTAGGACTAGTAAAGTCAAAGTTTATACTCGTGCATGTTTATGAATGAGTTCAATTAAAAAATGAATTGATACTGTTACACTTGAAACTCCGTTTATATATTACCTATTGATCTTTCTACAAATCCGCCTAGCTGTAAATAACCTTGTAAAGAGTGAAAAAAAATTGTGAAAACCTGGACTCATATTTGGCTGTGAAAAACAATGTGTGGTGCTATATATGAGTTTATTGTGGATTACCGCCTGATTTCCTAACATGTGAAGGACAAGTCAGCCACATAATCCTCAGAGAGGTAAGTAAAACATTTCATAATGAATGTATAATTTAATCTATACACTTTGAATGTTTGATACTAATTAAGGAACTAAATGTTGTTTACAAAAAACCACACACACAACCAAAAAAAAAAGTGAAAAACATTAACCAGTGAAAATAGTCTATAGACGTCTATGCTCCATCTCTGGC
>JAWQUT010000845.1:124929-143119 GCA_033807755.1 Ellobium chinense
GGAGACATAACGGAAGATCTATCCCACAGAACATGTATTTATTATTAAGATTTTGTTGGATTACCCAGTAAATGAGTCGCCAGTGCAGTTTTTAGAATGTGCTCACATTGGATACGCCTAAAGCGGGTGTTTGTTTTTAACATGTGCGCGCAAAACGAGTTCACCCGTTTCATTATATATAGCATGTTAGATCTATGCAATAATGATATTGCCCAGGATGAAGAGACAAAGCGCTAGAAAAGATTTCAAACAAAATAAAATATTCAAGAAATAATGTAATGCACTTAATATTCATTGATTTCAAACAGTGGGCAGGTTGCGACAAGCAAATTAATGGCCAGTCCGTGGGAGTGGCTTTGTGACGAAGCGGCCTATCATAGGACAAGACGGTTCGTCGAACATTGACTGACCGCCTCACCGATCTGTGACGAACCGGCCTGTTGCGCCAAGCCAGTTCGTCATGAAACAAAAGTAGCTAACCTCGAGATAAGCCATTATGATCAATTGCTTTTTTACAAAAACTAACACGAATTTCACAAAATCGTTTATTGGGTAGATAGATATAGATATGCTGATTTGAATTCTGCAAAAAAACAAAAATGCTATTTTTAGCGATGCGCCGGTTCGTCATGAAAGCGACGAAGTATTTCGACCCGCTGACTTCCTGACACTCTAAAAGGGCTGGGCCACAATTGGGCCGTGACTCCATGTCCTTCTGTTGATTTTTTTCCGCCTCGGGAGGGATTTGAACTCGCAACCTCCAGTCCTTAATTCCTTGCTTCATATCAATGCTGCCACCACGAAGCCATAGAGGAAGTTGCATTTTAGGTTTATTTAAACTTACTGTGCAACATTCCACTGTTCACTACGCTTGGTCCATATCCATGCTGAGCTCTTTTCCGCAATCTCTGTCAGATCGTTCAGAGTACGTGATCGCGCCTGTCCTCGTGTTCCGGGCAACTTGAGTAAGTCGCAGACCGAGGTGCTCACCATACACCTTGCCCCTACTTCCACAGCCATTACTTTAATAATAATAATAATAATAATAATAATAATAATAATAAAGTTCATTTATATAGCGCCAATTCCCCACTTGGTGGGCCCTTGGCGCTTTACAATCCCACTTTTACACCCCTGCATACGTAACAGTGTCTGACAATATAAAACATGATAAAGATACTACACATGAACAGTAAAGTTAAGTTGACAATCAACCACAGTCATTCAGGTACTTCCTGAACAGAAATGTGTTTAAATCTGTTTGAAAGCTTTGAAGAGTCTTTTTTGCTTTAATTTCTTCGGGGAGCTCATTCCATACAGATGGTGCAGAATGAGTGAAAGCTCGTTCCCCAAATGTTTTTAAATTGATACGTGGAATACTCAGAAGATTTAAGTTTTTTGACCTGAGCTCTTTCTGATAGTACTCGTATTTGGAATTGTACTTAGTGCTTTCGATCCATGGTCCAAGGTTCTTAGAATCGAATTGATTTCAGAAACTGTGGACTCGCCTATCCCTACTTCCAAGGGTAGGGGACTGGAGGAAAACAGTATTCATTCAGACATCATGCAATGAAATCGAATACACCCTACATAATTCGTCCAACAGAATGTGCACGTGTGCATCCTAGGCGACAAACAAAGGAATCCAAAACAACAAACAACACTGGCTTTTCATAGACTTCAGGAGGTCTTGGTTGAGAGAAAGAAAGAAAGAAAGAAAGAAAGAAAGAAAGAAAGAAAGAAAGAAAGAAAGTGACTGAGAAACAGTGAAAGAGACAGAGAGAAAGAAGGACTTTAGAGCTGGAATTGGGGGAATAGAGAGAAGGGATGTAAGGAAACTTAATGCCAGGGCTATAGACAGTATGTGAGACAGAGGGTACCACAGTGACCTTCCTGTTCAAAATGAAAAAAAAATTGAAAGTGTTATGATTCATCTCATTCATAATACAAACATATAGAACATATACACATCATACATGTAAATACATAAATATTACATATGAAATACATAACACAGTCATTGCTGGTCGCAGCAGTGCAGCGCCCTAGCCCCCCCCCCCCCCAGCTCTAAAGCAAGGTACTTATTTACACCTAAGTCGTGTGGGGAAATGGAAGTGAGTGTCTTTCCCAGCATAAACCGCCCGAGTTATACACACAAATGTTGGACTTGATAGTCTCCCGGATTTAGTGTACAAGGTTGAGAAACACATGACAGTGAAAGAGGACACCCTTAATTCCATAATATTACGATCATACTGCACATATCAAATTCGAATCAGATGTGAATTTCACGTCTAATCATAGAAAATGCCATAATTATGTGCACGCCTACCTCTTCCGCAACGGGCGGTAAAAGATCCGAATTTGAACATCAAAGCTGTCTATTATCATATACGGTTAATTACGGCCACTGGGATTAAATTGAGTTGATCGTATAGCCTTCCAGCTGCAGAACCACGCCTTCTCCCAGCCCCTACTTCTCTTCTCTTTCCCCATGCCATTCTTGTCGTTATATATTATAGCCATAACTATAAATCTGCTATTGTCTTCGCCTTGAAGCATGAAGATCCGCTTNGCAACACTGTTTTGGATTCTCTGCAATTTGTTAACTTTTTCCTTCGGCAGACCCCCTAGTAAGGAATTGCAATAATCTAGTCGAGAAAGAATAAATGCAGAGACTAAAGTTTTTGTCGCTTCCACTGTTAAATATGGTCTTATTTGGCCAATTTGTCTAATTTGGAGGTATAAGACTTTAGTGAGGTGATTAATATGATCATCAAAAGAAAGGGTATTATCCAAAAATACTCCCAAGTTTTTAGCTGAATGGCCGAAGTTGACTGTCTCACCACCTATATGAATATGATCACAATCAAGAGACTTCATTTTGAAATCAGTTGCACATAGAATAACTTCAGTTTTTTCGTCATTCATCTTAAGTTTGTTGGTTGTCATCCAAGCTTTTACAATTTCTATAGACTTTTGTACGTGATCTACAAGAGATGGTAACTCATTCATAAAAGCAGACTTATATAACTGAGTGTCATCTGCGTACATATGGAATTGCATGGATTGCTTCCTTAAAACATCACCTAAGGGTTGGGTGTACATTGTGTAGAGGACAGGCCCTAATACGGAACCCTGGGGGACTCCGAATTTTAACAGGTTCTTTTCAGATTGGTGGTTACCAATGACCACAGATTGGGTGCGCTGAGACAAATAGGATGCAAACCATTTCAAAACTGTATCAGACAAACCAAAAGAATCACACAATCGCTTAAGCATGATATCATGGTCTAGAGTGTCAAATGCAGCTGACAGGTCTAGCAATGAAAGAATGGAAACCATTCCTTTATCAGCAGCATTTAGGAGATCACTTGTGATTCTCAACAATGCAGTCTCCGTGCAGTGATTTGCCTTATATGCCGACTGAAATGGCTCAATAAGATTGCTTTTAAAGAGGTGATTCTGTAGTTGTTCCAGTACCACTTTTTCTAAAATTTTGGACAAAAATGGCAGGTTAGAAATTGGCCGATAATTCTTGAGGTCGTTTGGTGCAAGATTTGCCTTTTTTATTAGAGGTATAACGACTGCATGCTTAAAGGATGATGGTACAGTTCCTTCCTTTAATGATGTATTGGTAATCTTTGTGATCACCTCAATAAGATCATCAATGTACTGGATCAATAGTTTGGTTGGTATTGGATCTAAACAACAAGACTTTGGTGGTGATGCTAGAATGATATTTTTGACAAAATCACAGGAAACCTCACTGAACTTTACAAAAGGTTCACCGTTGAAAGGGACAAAATCAGGTTGTGAAAAAGTTGCATCAAGTTTTTTTTTTCTGAGACTTAACACCTTTTCTGTGAAGAAAGAGCAAAATTTGTCAGGCAAATCTTTTTCAGAGACATTATCAGACAATACCTTAACCCTGTCTTTACCACTTAAGTCATTAACCACAGAAAATAACACTTTCGATGAGCCAGAGTTTGTAATTTTAGAGCTGATGTAGTCAATTTTCAGTTTTCTTATTAGTTCTTTGACACGTTGGTTATAGATTTTATATGTCTCTCGGTGGACAGTCAGACCAGTCTTCCTCCACATTCGTTCAGCACGGCGACGTTGCTGCTTTGCTTGCTTTACATCTAAGGTGAGCCAAGGCGCACTCGTTCGATTGCTCACTGTGCGGGCTTTTATTGGAGCATGCTTGTCAAGCAGATTGGTGAGGGTGGTATTGTAAGAGTCGGCCATGCTGTTACTGCTGATTACTGATGGCAATGATGTTCTGAGGTCGCTGAAAAATAGCTCACTTTCGATTTCCTTCAGGTTTCTTGATGTTATTGTTCGTTTGGATACTCTTGGTTTTGTTACGTTGATGTCAAATGATATAAAGTAGTGGTCAGATAACGATTTGTCTACGACTTGGAGATTACGAATACATGAGTCGTCAGATCTGACAATTAGCCAGTCCAAAATATGACCACGTCGATGAGTTGATTTATTTATTAATTGCTTCAAACTATGATTGTCCATGATGGTCTTTACTGACTGCACATACGTATCAGAGGAACTGTCAAAATGAAGATTAAAGTCTCCCAGTATTATAAGTTGACCTTTGGTTGTGACATGGTGATCCAGTAAGTCAGCAAATTCAGTGACGAACAAATGGTTTGACAGTCTATTTCTCTAACTTGGTGGTGGTCTATAAATACATATAAAGGAGGCTGTGTAACTGTTGGAGAACACTTGAAAATGACAGGCTTCAAATGATTTGTAGTCCATTTTCGCAAATTTAACGTTGATGGAGTTCCTAAAGATCAAGCAAAGGCCACCACCTTTACCTGAAAGTCTTGGACAAGAGTGTATATTAAATCCAGAAGGGGTAAGCTCTGCCATGCATGGTTCATCTCCATGGGGGTGAAACCATGTTTCCGTAATAAATACCAGGTCACTATTACTTTCACTTATTAAATCGTTCAAAATAAGTGTTTTATTTCTTGCTGACTGTGCATTAAACATGAGAATTTTGAGATGATCTGATTCCTCTTTTATCGCTCTTTTAGTGTCAATATAAGTGCGATTATTCAAATCAATATGCTTTCTGGATGACAACATCTGTTGCTGATCTTTGCTTCCACATAAAACCTTTATTTTTCTCTGTTTTCGGGTTCCACCTCTTTTTCCCCTCTTGCGCCCTTTACTTACTAAAGGGGAATTCTGACACTTTCCAATGCCTAGCTCTGATATTCTTGCCAGGACATGAAGAGGCAATGGCTGCATATATTTGTTTACCTGTAACAGCTGATGTCTTGAGTAACACACCTTCACACTGTTTATTAACACTGGAAAGTTGACACAGTCATCAGTGCTATTTTTAGTCCATATATCAAAACAGGGCCAATCTGGGCCATAAGGAAAAAACACTGTTCTTTGACGTTGAGCCTGTTTGAATTAACTGGATCACAAGTCAGTTGACTACTGAGTAAAGTTCTGAGGACTTGATGAAGGTGAAAAATGGCAATGGAGATCCACAGAAATTCAAACATGATGGATAATAGAGGGTATAGCCAGCAAGTTACTTTGTCAATTTTCATAATTTTGACACTTTTATGTACACCACACTTGGAAGAAACATCTCACTAAATTTCAAAACTGAAGTCCTCTTGATGACAATGACATATACAGAGCAAGTTGTAGCTGCAGCCTGCCAGGCGCTGAACACAACTCAGAAATAATCTTTAGCCGTTATTCCCACTCGTTCTAGTTCGAGAACAAAGTCACTGTACTTGGCAGTCTTATACGCATGCTACTCGTCCATTCTGGACTTAAAACGGCATTGCCAGTTCAATCAGCGGCATCTGCTTTGTGCTTGCAGGATGTACGACGATGCCCGGTCTCATATTGGTTGTTCGGATTGCCTCAAGGTACGTCTGACAGCCCGGCAAATCTACTGCTGTTTCCCAGTCGTCCGTACTATCCAACACTGTTGCCACCGGACGGCTAGCCGGCTGGCGGAATTGGTGGCGGACTTGCCTCCGGTTGCCTGTTCAGCACGGAGGAAGTACCTTGAGACAAACTTGGCTGTTGTCTCTTATCTGGCCTTGTCCACGGCCTCAGCTAATACAGGATTCTGTTATGGCGCCATGTGTAACCGCTCACTGATTTAACCGTGAGCTCACATACATAACTCAATATTTGGAATGTTTTTTCATTATATATAGCTATCAAACGTGGTTAAAGGCATTAGTCATTCTCATCTCCTTTTGAGCCTTCACCTTATGTTTTTTCCTCAGGGTAAAATATAATATGTATACACCTGTGTTTGGACGCGGTAGCGAGATTTAAGGGCCTATGATGGAACTTTACGACTGAAATTCTAATTAACTTACCTAAGTGCATTCAATATATTGAGCCCAACTATCGGTCACGTCCATTTTCATCTTAACTGAACGGCTCCATAGCAAAACGCATTATATACCATTCGGAAAAGGGAANGGGGGGGAGAATTGTGGCAAAACAGACCAGGTACAAAGCATATATTTTTGGGTAAGGCGAAATTTAATTCTGAAATAAGTAGACCAAATGTCGTTCTATGGAGTGGAAATATGCATATAAACCAAATACACTGTGCTCGTACTGCTACATGAAGTATGCAGAATAAGCCAAAAATTTGTTTTGTCATGCAATCTTTAACCTTTCATCAAGGTGTTTTCAACATGGATCAGTATGCACTTAGACTTGTAGGCCTTTGATGTGCATTTGGGTCTTTTATTGAAAATGATGCACCAAAACACTGCATCTAAACAAAGTTTTCCTAGTAGTCAACAAGTCTGAATGCTTTTGAAGTAACATAACTTTCTGTAAAGATAATATTGTTCTTAACGGATACTCTGTGTGGCCGCATGGGTAACCAGTTGGATCACGCAATGAGTAATTTTGAGCTAGGGCTTTTAAAAGTCAAATTTCGACTTCCTGGGCCAAACTGAGATTTCTGCGGAATCAGATAGTTCATTCATTTATCTTTCATTTTATGTAAATTTTATTACTGAAAAAAAAAAGCTTAAATATTGTGTTTTTTAAATTTTTTTTTTAGGGTTTTAAATGAAGCTCCCTTCGCTCAAAGAAGTGGATTGAAAAAAAACTTTAATCTCGATTTTCTCAAAATCTGTATGGCAACGGTAAGTTTACACATTTGTCCATAACTTTGGAACTAAATAAGGATATTGACCTCAAATGAAGTTCAAAATGTTAAGAAATGAATGGAGATTCATATTCTATCAATAACTAAAATTTCACATTTGGAAAGATATAAAAGATTTCCCCATGTACCCACACATAATATTTTCATTTACAGTCAAATGTAGTAACTCCTATAGACATCCAGTTTTTTCTCCTTGTGTGTGCTTGCATGAATTCATTGAGAAACAACCAAATCCTTTGTCAACGAAAAGTGGACGTAACCAGTTTGGGCAAAATGCTCCTCATTTTTAACTCAATTCATTGATTTTCTTAAAGCTGCGACATCCGATCGTTACCGCGTCGGACGGCACGGCAAGCCTCGCTTACAAAATGGCCGTGGACTTTGCCTCTACTCAAATGGAGTTGCTTTCAGATTTCAAATACAAAAGTTTTTATGTCAATTCTTTTTACCCTTACGTTCTGGGAGACTGTAAATTAGCGATCCCACATTTCTATGCAGTATGAAATGTTTTTCTCGTGAAATTCGGAAAGATAGTGCTGCCCGATATGAACCGTGCGACTGAACTCAAGTCAAGCCTCTTCGCTTCTTTTGTGTACTCCAGGGAGGGCCTTTAAACACGTTTTCAAAAAAAAAAAATTCAGTTTTGTATCATAAATTAACATTTTTGTATGTTTAAAAGGAGGTATTTCCTTACATCTTGGTACATCACCTGCATCAGTCAGAATGGGAATAAGAGGACCTGAGCCACATACTGCGGCTGTTGGTGTCGGGTGGTTTGGATGGCTTCTTTTGGTAAGCAGTAGCTGTGATGATGATGATGATGTGGATGATGATGATGATGATGTTAATGATGATGATGGTGGTGGCGGTGGTGGTGGTGATGATGATGATATTTAACCTGAAGAATGATCCCTTTTTAGATCCGTATTATCAGTAGTTATTTTATATCATTATATAAGTTAACTTTAATTTATAAATATTGCTTTTTAATTCTTCGCTGATTTGGACAGATTTTTTTTCTTTTGTGTGTGTGTGTGTGTGTTCCAAATGATGGTGTTGATGATGAAAGTGGTAGTACTTTCACTAACTCTCAGGTTCGATCTCTGGTTAGGTGGCTGCTTTTTCGATCTCTTGTCTTTACCTTTCTTTCTTCTTCATAAACTTCAGGTATAGGTTTAAGTTAGCCTTATCTTCTCTTCTCATGCATTCTACATTACCTGTCTAATGGGTTTCTTCCATTAATCAATGATGATAATGTTAACGATGAACAATTTAGTGGTAGTGATGATGATGATAGTATAATATTAGTGGTATAATATTGAACACCATTGGAAAATGTTCCCACAACCATATAGGCCCACAATGACAGTGGTGGTGATACTGATAGTGGTGCTGGTGATAACGATAATAATGTTGATAATGCAATAGCAGCTCGAGGACGGATAAAACGTTGTTGGTGTCCTTTGTTTGTATGTGGTTATTACAGAAGTTAACTAGATACTTTCTAATGGCATTTAGAGAACTGTTTTAGTTTTAATGTTCTTCGTCTAATTACTAAACACCAAGAGACGTTTATACAAAATATGACCTCTTATGTCTTCCTCCTTCTCGACAATAATGATGGTGATGATAAAGATGATGAAGAAGAGCTGGAGGAACAGAATATTCATTGTTCTTGAAATAGACTTGATACAATGTAAGGAAGGATTTCCATATGTGGTCCATCTCACAACATGTTCCTTATCTGTAGCAATAACCACTGTGGAGGGGAGGGGGAAGGGGGANGGGGGAGGGGGAAAGGGGGACAAGGGATTGTTTTGATGGGGTGGTGTGAAAAAAAGAGGGGCTTGGCTCTTTTGTGGGGGGATACACAAAGAGAGAAAAGCGGTTGTTTTCAAATCTTACAATCTCGTTTTTCCCTGCATGTTACAGGATGGTCCACATATGGAAGTCCTTCCCAATATAATAATTGTATACTGAATCAACGTTAATTACAGGCGATGTTTTGTCTTTCGTCCACGGTTGGTAAAACAGAAGGCCAGTCAATTGATGAAATTATCTCCAACGCGGCCACCTCCAGTAAGCATTGATACCCGACTTATCTAAATCACAACTCCCCTGGAACATAATAGTTGATAAAAAGGTTAATGTTTATGGACTTAGGTCACGAAGCAACACCATTACGTTAGGTACAATCCATAAACAGATCTATACTTCGTTCCTTTGTATAGCATGCAGCCACTTGAAAGGAATTACAATTTCCAGTATATAGGCATCTTCAGATCTTGCGCGTGGACGTCGACGCGCTCTGAGTCCGACAACCGCCCACGTCATCAATCGGAGGCCATTTGGCGAGGCTGGGGTTCAAAGTGCAAATCGATGTATAACATAGGCCAAGGCTAGTGTTCAGCTCTATGGGGAGCTTGGAGAAAATGACGTTCCTAGTGTTTGATGACCTAGATCTCTTTTCATGAAACTGCTCTTCTTTAGGGTATTCCAGGTTTATTTTACTTTCGACCCAGCTTACTCGCAACTCATGGGGGAAGAAAGTTGTGAGCTAAAGAAGTTGCGTTTATCCGGTGACTGTTATATAGAAAAATACCTATTCTTGCCAGTTATGACTCTGATTAATCGGAACTATTCACGATTAATCAGTGATGTTTGTATTTTAAAAAAAAATACAGTAATCTTGCTGGTGACGTTTCTAGGGTGTGTCAGTCCATCGAGATGCATTTACATGCAGCTATTAAAACTGCTGAGAAAATTAAGTGAATTAAGTGACTTAGTATTTGTGAAACCTTCGCACTATTGGCGAGGCCACGCCAATTTTCCACTGACTCATTACACTGTAATTAAACTCTGTTCCAAGCTAGACTAGATCTAGGAGCTAATGATAGTACTGGAAGCCTTTACTGCCCTGATCGCTTACAACTCTAGGCAAGCTCACTAGAATACCATATTTCATAGGGCAAAGAGAGAGAGAGAGAGAGAGAGAGAGAGAGAGAGAGAGAGAGAGAGAGAGAGAGAGAGAGAGAGAGANAAGAGAGAGAGAGAGAGAGAGAGAGAGAGAGAGAGAGAGAGAGAGAGAAAACAGTGCTCACCAGCACCACTCTTGCCACAAAAATCTGAAGAAAAAAAAAATCTGGGAGAATAAATTTTCTTTCTTTAAAGTATTTTGTCTGTCCATCCGAGAGCACTGCAGTACTGATCCCGTATGACATTATATATTATGTACGTCCGAACCCTTATGTCCAAACAACATTTGAACGTACGAGTACGTCGCACATACCAGAAAGAGCATTCCAGTGTCGTATCCGACGTACCCCTGCGTCTTATTTCTTATGTAATGAAGTATTACTACCTTTTAGGGGCTAATAAAACCGTAACTGCAGTGAAATAGAGTAAAACTACAACTTAGACAAATCCACTTACCAATGTTTAACAAGGTTTACTGGAAAAACAAGCCCAAACCACGAAGTTGTATATGGATATACATTATAGCAAACAAGAGTACAGATAGAACATCCACAATTCATCACTCATTAAAGCAAAATATCAATCAACTAGTTGACACATCAGTCCATCAATCTATCATTCTATTTATCAATCAGATATTCAGTCCATTCTTTCTATCACTCAGCTCTACAGTAAAAGACATAATACGTATGCAATAATAATTAATGACAAATTATATTTATTTATGTCTGTGGAATTCTAAGGCGTTCTGCTTCGTTTTCACAGTTGATTGATTTTCTTAATTAGTCTTAACACTCGTTTTAGCAGTTTTTCATCTGCGGTGCATAAGTGACAGGTCCTATCTTAATATGGAATGTTTTACCAGCTAATAAACTCATGGTAAACTGCTATCAGCACTTGAAAAATATGACGTAGGACAGGTGATGAGTTCTAAGTTTACCACCACAGCCAGTGCTGTTTCTTTCCCATCTCTTGCCTTTTAGAGAAAAGTGGCGTTTTAACTAGTGTACGAAAAATCACGGGATAGGGAATTCAGTGTTCATATTAGCTCCATAATTTCCACACCTTTTTCAGGTCAGGAGTTTGCCTTCTTCTATGACGAGGTCAACGATCTCATCAAGGTGGAGCTAGACATGGTATACACAACGGAAGAATGGGAACAACTCAAGGCAGCGTAAGACTTTCATCTTCTTTTTCTCCGTCATCATCATAATCATCATGATCAACATTATTTGCAAAACAGTTATCCACACTGGATATAAATAAGTAAAGAACTCAAGGCAGCGTAAGACTTTCATCTTCTTTTTCTCCATCATCATCATCATCATCATCATCATCATCATCAGCATCAGCATCACCATCATTAACAACATTATTTGCAAAACACTTCACACTGGATATAAATAAGTAAAGAAAGAAAACTAACAATTTAACACATTTAATACATAAATTTTCGGACTGGCGTCCTTCTTCAGATGTAGAAAATAAATGAACTAATAGTGAAATGGCATAAGAAGAGGAAAAAAGGGAAAAAAAATCACAATCATCATCTTCTTCTTCTTTTTCTTCTCTTCCTTCTTTTTCAACGTTCCCTGTCATGCACTTAAACGTCGTCACGAACGTCAACGATATTTTTCTATCTTCCAGTATTTTTTCTCTCTGAAAATTATCTATGATGCATACCGAGACAATTTGGCAAAGAAAGAGCATCGTTCTGTTACCGCACACGTGTTTAATATGACTCAATAAAAAGAGTTGGGGTGACCAGGATTTGCCCTTGCGTTTTATTACCCTTCACCGAGCAGCAGTGGCTTGTGGCAATAATGATGACGTCACTGAAGTTCCAGCAACTACAGACACCTTTATCTGACAATGTATTATTCAGCTTTTAATTAAGGTTTTGGTGATCCAAATTCAAAAGTGAAGTTTGATAGTGTACGCCAGGTAAAGTATTCTGCAAGTATATTGCATCAGCATGATTTGGTTGACATAGCTGCTGTTTGAAATGGAAGTAAAAGAATCATGCTGACGTATTATCATCCGCCCGCAGAGCACTGGCTAGACAGCTTGGCCATGCGGGTAGAACGTATTTGACGTAAGGTTATGGCCGCCACGCACCCAGTGGGTGTAAGAATTCGGACTTTGCATATCGTAATCGTGTAGGTTGTCTGGGGCAGGCAGAGTATAAACATGTTGTCATGTTGTCAGATACTTGTTAGACTATTTTAACGGAATAACAGGATATTGTATGATTTAACATGCTCTGTAGAACGATGTAGTCTTCCTTTAAGTTTGTGTTGACTCTTAGAGGGTTTATACACACCGACAGTGATAATGTTCATGTCTGACTGATGATATGTGTTGATTTGCCTTGTGAAGTCCTTACGTTTCGACCCTTTGACAATTCACGTAATGTTGATGATGATGATGACGGCAATGTCGAAGGACAGCACGGTACGATAAAGATACAGTTCATTTAGTCATAGACAAACCATGGACTATATCGATATTTCGACTAAATCGGTGCCGTTGTTAGAGAAAGCCATGATGACAACAAAGATAAGTTGCCTCAGAACTGCCTTTATTTCCCTCCCACAGAAACGCCTCTGGAGCGAGTCACCGGATGAAGAGAACTGCCGCTATGATCGCCGGGGTTAGCGGCGCCAGTCGCTGGACGAATAAAATTGTACCGTACGAGTTTGCCCAAGGAACATTTTGTAAGAATTATTACGTTTTTACCATGGTACTGACTTCAACTGACGATTGTGCTCACCATTACTCAAGGCGATCCACTACTCACCCCATGTAGATTCTAATACGTTACTGTGGTGCGCCCTGTCTATTTCTAACTCCAAACATTTTGCATGCAAAATTGCGCACCAAAGTGCTAAATAGTGCATTTTTTTTCTGTTGTGGGTGGTGATCTTAGAAATATTTTATCTCAAAAGACAGTTGTTCCTCCAGAACTAGATTTCACGCGGGTATCTAGACCACATTAATGGACATGGACAGAGCGTTTTTCAATATTTATGTCTCAAGAATTAGTGTATATAGAACTAAGAAAAGGGGATGTCTCTCAAAAAAGGCATAATGAGAATTAGCCCTAGTAATATTAAATGACTCAATAAGTATGTGCACAGATATGTCTTAGATACATGTGTGAAATCTAATGCTCAAGAAAGAACTGCAGTTTTAGATACCTTTTTCTTAAGATCACAATCCTCAACAACGAGAACGTGCACCAGTTAGCACTTTGGCGCGTAATCCTGTATGTAAAGTGTACAGAATTAGTAACGAGCAGTGCGCACCACAGTGGGGCACTATAATCTACATAGAAATATAGATAAGACCGGGAAATCCACCTTGTTTCGTGGTAATTAAGGGTTGCACACGGCATTCTATCTCCTCCTCCAATCAGCATACGTAAATTCGCGTAAGGCAGCTTCTTTATTTTGTTTACGGAAGTTGCCAGTTTTTCGAGATAGAATCCTACCCATTAGCAGCCCGTGGGAGAATCCCACTTCACTGTTCTTAAATCACGCATAAATCTAAATTTTAAGGACAATGGGGGGCTCTACCCTTTTCCAGAGACTGTAATGCACATAGTATGGCCTGAAACTTCTTCCCATGAGTGCCCTGAATTTCCTGCAAAATTACACACCACAGTGTTGAATGGGGCATTCTTCTTCTTGAGGGGTGACATTCTTAGAACAGGTGTCATTAGCGATGGCATCATTTATTTGACACCAGCTTTCACCCACGTCTCTTAGATACTTTTAAGCATGATCCTATGAAGGATTTTTTAAAAGATTTTCTGTTTTGACGCAGAATTATCAGAAACTACAAACACTCTTTGATGTTAAATGAAAGGGTTTTATATCAAGGCAGAAAATCGGGAAAAGCGTCGGTTAGATCATGTATAAAGGTGTCTAAGAAACGTGGGTGAAATCGGGTGCCAAACCATTCTGTCGTATGGTTCATTTCAGTAATGATAAGAGCAGTCTGTGCCGTGCAGCTCCCATCCATTCCATAATTAACTGCGCCTATTTTCTGGACTGTTGTTCCCTCAGCCAATGACGAGCGTCAACAGATCATGGCAGCCATCAATGATTGGTCACAGTATACCTGTCTCACCTTCCGACCAGCCAATAGCGGCGATTCTAACAAAATTAGCTTTCGGGATGGTGGAGGGTAAGGACGTTTATCTCTAATAACAATAAATATGGTAATAATAATAATGATGGTTATGCCATTATTAATAATAATCATGATGATAATCATGCTCATCATCATCATCATCATCATCATCATCATCATCATCATCATCATCATCATAATCAAGCTAACATTATTGTGAACCAACAGTCGACACCACTTAGTAGATTTCTTTTGAAAAGTAAACAGGGAAAGACCTGGAAGACAATGGAGAAAAGAGGTGACAGACATTATTATCATGAATGTGGGACAGTGATAACAAAACTAGTAACGAATACACGTTCGTAATCAGGCTTATCAAAAGGCTGACAAGACGGCTTCAGTCTGCAGATGGGAACGTCATACGGAAAAGAATTCTTTATCTAGGCTTTGTTACACAGTCTCTCGCCACCGGCCATATTACTTCATCAGCACAGTTAACTAGGATGAAGAATACTCTCGGGTTCCAACACCGCTAGCGACAGGTTTCCTCTTGGGTTTATTCATTGCTGTGTTTAAAAGGGACATCCACTTGTCAAGGGTGTGTTGGGTTTTCAAGCCTGGTCTTGGATACAGTCATAATTGTGCCGAAAAATGGCGTTAAAACCCTACACTGACAAACAAACCAAACGCAAACAAAAAATAAAACAAACGAACATATAAACCAACAAACAAATAAACAAAACAAAGGAACAAACACACAAACAAAAGAACAAAAGCAATTAAATGAAAAAAACCCAATAAAAACAAACACACGAATTAAAAAAAAAAACAACCCATAGACAAACAAAATCAAACAAACGAACAAACATGCAAAAAACACATGGTTTTCCTTGTCATCGACAAAGTTCTTTTTCTATCCTTTCCTCAGCTGTTACTCAAGAGTAGGGATGGTGGGTGGGGCCCAAGAGATTGGTCTAGCACAGGGGTGTAGAGTGGTAAGTACGGATAAACCATTCTTAATTCAGTGAGACTCGTACCTAAGGTCACAAAGATCTAGAAGTCTATTTTTCAGTCTCTTTCAGCCACGTGACTCCGCCCTTGAGGCGGTGCAAACGAATTATATATTCAAAATAATCCCGTGATCAGTTTGACTATTCCGTTGATGAATCATAAAGCAGGGAACTGAAATGACAAAGTCTCCATGATGAAAATTCATTTTGGTATAATTTTCCTAGGCAAACAATCAACACTTTTACCAGTCCTGGTGCTGGCAGGGTTCCTGTGTCCATCCAAGGTTCAGAAAGACATCCGACATTTTATGATTCTTCACCATAAGACTCTTCAAAAACACGCCAGGGTGTTAAAGTGAAATCGATTATGTTTTCTTTTCATTGCCATTTAAAGGTAAAATTGTGTGTAATTTAGTTAAGAAATAACTGAAAACACATTTTGACATCCTGCAACATCAAGATGTGGGGCGTGAGTAGACCCAAACAGATGCTCACACAAAGTAGGATACAGGAGTAGGTGCTCAAGAAGACAAATGCAGAGAGAAAAATGGAAGAAGGAAAGAAAGTGATGTGGTGGGAATCGAACCGGCGACCTTTGCGTCGTCACCTACCGCCTTGTCGTCAGTTTGGAATCAGGTAGATGTCTTTACACGACCACGCCACCACTCCAAAAAAAAAAAGTGGCTTAGTGGCCGGGATCTTTCCCGAAGCCGAACAGAAGACTAGCAGTAATAGCGCTACACACACACACCACAAGCTTCCTCGCCTCCGTCTTCAACAACGACCGTTAAGCTTCACTTGGCACAACGTCAGGAATGTATTAAGCTGTATGATATGACGCAATATAAAAGGCAAAATATCTACCCACATGGATAGGGGGCTGAAGGCACTATTATTGATGATATACTTTGGTGATCATATACACACAAAAAAAATCAGTATAATAATACCGGTGTTCCGACCACTACTCTTCCAGAAAAGCGTGGTCCTACATGAGATAGGCCACGCCCTGGGGTTGCAACACGAGCAGACACGCCCAGACAGAGACCAATATGTCAAGATCATCGAAGAGAACATTGCCCCTACGTATCTCTTCGCTTTCGAGCGATACACATGGAATGTCATATTGAATTTGGGAATTCCCTATGACTACTCCAGTATAATGCATTATGGCAGCAAGGTAAGACCGTTGCTGCGGATTTCGGCAGGACACAGTGGGTGTATGTATGTATGTGTATGTGTATGTATACGTATGTATGTACGTGTGTGTGTGTGTGTGTGTGTGTGTGTGTGTGTGTGTGTGTGTGCGCGTGGTGTGTGTAGGTATGTGTATGTGTATGTAGGTATCTGTGTTTGTGTGTGTGTATATGTGCGTGTGCATGCGTGCGTGCGTGTGTGTGTGTATGTGTGTGTGTGTGTGTGTTTGTGTGTGTGTGTGTGTTTGTGCGTNNGGGGGGAGGGGGGCTGGTGGTGGCAGAAAGACAGTTTCGTGTGTGTGTATTACCCGCTAAGTTACACGCTCATAGGAGAAAGCTGTCATTAAAGGGACTGGGATTTTGCAAAGCAGACTCTTTCAGAACAAATTTTTTTTCTGGGTGTAAGCCCTAAGTTAAACCAAACCATGGACAATGCTATATCTTCATTCCCAGGCTTTCTCCACCAACAATGGTCTGACCATTCAGACAGTTGACCCTAAGTACCAGGACACCATAGGGAACCGGGATAGCCTCAGCTTCAGGGATATCAAGACGATGAACAGCATTTACAACTGCAAAGAAAGTATGTGTTTGGCACCTATTAGAGGGGGGCAAATAACTCATTTTGTACAAGCCAATTAATTAAAGCATCCAATTTTAACGTTTCAGGTACAATATGTGCCTTCTAGATTAAAAAAAAAAAATAAAGTGCGTAGGCTTATGTATTAGCATGCGGTCAAAACCAGCCAAATGAAAAACTGGGGAGCAAATCAGAATTCGAGGTGACCTTTTTCGAAAGAGATTTGTGAAAAATTGTGGGCGTTGACACCCCCCCCCCCTTTTNCCCCCCCCCCCCCTTTTTTTTTCTTCCCATTAAAAAGATCGGGCAAAAGAAGTACCTTAATCTCCATGGAAGAAATTTCCCGAAATCACAGTGGTGTTTGTAGAATAACACACAATGTTAATAGAGCCAAAGGAAAAAAAAACAATAGGTTCCAAGGACCAGTACGTTGGTCGTCGCGAGAAAGACAACCCGAACAGAAAGTGACAAACATTCCAAATTCATGAGTCGAAAATGTATCTCTCTTCAAGCGTTATTATGAACACAGTAGAACACGGATAATGCGTACCCTTTGGGATCGAACCAAAGTGTACTTATCAATAGAAATAGACGTATCTTCAAAGGAAAAAAGTCGGGACCAAAAATACTGTACTCAGTATCCGTGTTTACATACTAGGCGTGTCTGTATTAAGTGGACTCCATTGTAGCATAATAAATAGATTGAGAGATGTATATACCACTGAATGACGATTTCCATAAGGTATAAATAAAGACCTAGTTCTATTTTAAGTTGTGATATTCTGTCCATTCCAGCCACCGGTGGATGTACCAAGTCTGACAGTGAGTGCCCTGGTGAGGGTTTCGTTGGCAAGGATTGTAAATGCTGGTGTCCAGGCGACCCTGTCTATACTCTCTGTGCTGATAGTGGCAGTAAGACTTTTTTTTTTATGTTGCATTTCCTCACTCATTCGTTTGATCTTTTTTTGTTTTGCCCTCTTGTGTGTGTGTGTGTGTGTGTGCGTGTGTGCATGCGTTTGTGTGTGTATGTGTGTGTGTGTGTATGTGTGTATGTGTGCGTGTGTGTGTGTGTGTGTGTGTGTGTGTGTGT
>JAWQUT010000845.1:150339-162782 GCA_033807755.1 Ellobium chinense
AAAAACAACCCACCCACAACTTCCCCTCTCATCTCAACAGCTTGCGATGATGAAAATGACCAGTGCGATTACTGGGCTTCGATTGGCGAATGTGAGAAAAACCCTAACTACATGCTGACCAGTTGCAAGTTTTCGTGCAATCAGTGCCCGGGTGAGTGAAGCCATACAATTTCAATTTATTCAAACGAACCCAGGTTACACAGTAACATATGGGTGGTCAAACATTGATAAAGCACAGCAGTACATACAACATAACTGCATAGACAAAAGAATACTACTGCAAAACCTCATAGACAGAATAACATATGCATATTATTTTATATACTCATAAACAACGCAACGGAACTAGAACTGCATATGTACTAAATAAAGAAAATGAAAATGAGGAACGAAACGAAATGGTAATGAATGAAAAATGGTAATAACATTTTGATGTGATTGGGGAGGAAATGTTGGGTAATAATATGACCAGAAGTTCAGGAGATCAGAATAACTTTACAAAAACTGGCAGGATTTAAAAGTGTCTGTTTCTTTTGTTCCAAAACATCAAAGGATGCTCGGAGGCAGTTTTGAGTTTTGCCCTCATGTTCAAGGAAGACCGCGTATCAGCGCCGCTTCATTTCTTGGTTGTGTTGTGAAGTAAAGAGCCTTATGCAATAACTAATAAGACCCTTGTTGGGAGTCATTTAATGCTTGGCAAAATGCGAAGGGCACATCAGAAGAGCATTCCTTGATCTCAATATGTTTCGAAATATATAATATATTGTAATTTTACGAGAACGCAGAGCCGAATCAAACCGATCGGCTGCACCCCCGCTGTAAAGAGGTAGTTCCCAAATAAATTGGACTGAATTGGATTGAATTCTGATATCTCAGTTCCCAGTCTAGCGACATACGCCTTATTTCAAATGGCTATATTGTGGCATTCGAATTTACGTTACTTGTTATTTGTTACTTTTTACTGGAAACATTATCACTGCACTCCGGTCATGTCCCGATCCTCACGCCAAAAGCCGCCTTTAAAAAAAAAAAAAAAAAGCTAACTGTGCTGGTTGATTCACATTTACGTATAAATCTTTTACATTGAAAAGAAAAGAATCGGGATCAGGTCAGTATAACAAGCCTTGGGGTGCACATCTTCAAGGGGGTAATCAAATGGATATATGCTCGTGAAGTCCTGTTTTATGTTAACTAGTGAACCACAACTTTAAATAACTTTTTTTTTATACTTATAAAACAATTCTTTTCCTGCTCGGTTCGTCACTCAACTGGCCTGGCCAATCAGCATGCAAATTTGTATTCTGACCCCGCCTGTCTCTCGTCAGATTGCAATGATCAACACAGCAGCTGCAAACCGTGGGCGGAGCGTGGTGAATGCGATGCAAATCCCGCCTACATGCACTCTTACTGTAGGAAATCCTGCAATCTATGTGGTGGAGGAGGAGGAGGAAGCACCGGTAACTATAATGATGATGACTTTACTGTGTTCAGCTATAAACATAGAATCACTTCATTCAGTCGCTGTGGATCCAAAGGGTTTACTCTTGATGCTGTGATAGAATATAATATAGACTACCGTCCGCTCGCTTCGTTTGTTTACAGCAGTAGAATATAAATATTACGCATCTCCTAGCAGAGGGCTAGATGCGGCAGTAGAATTTTGCGCACCAGTGACAGCCGGTCGGCTGGCTGACAACTAATGCAACGGTCATAATCCGTAACAATGGTTACACAGCCAGCGGGAGGCTGGTCCTAACGTGCCCCGCGTTACGAGTGTTAATCCTAGAATCACTGCACTCAATCGCTGTGGATCCAAAGAGTTTATTCTACTTAGTCGCAGCTAGTCATGAGAATAAATATAATTAAAAGGAATTGCCATTATACAGTGACATTCATCACAATTTGAAACATTATTCCCTGTAGACAGCTGCTGCTGTTCAGCGAGCACACTGTTTTACACAGAACTGATAATAATGAATACCCTTGGACAGGCTAATCTTTTGCCGTTTCCTGAAGAAAGCACCAGCAGAGGTATTATTTTATTTTCATGCAGTGTAAAATATTTTCAGATGTTATCGGTGACTAACAGTCGATAAATGATCTACATTGGATGCCTTGGTGTACCTATGAAAGGATGCACCACTGAATCGCGCAGCTGACGTAATAAACCGCCTCAAACCTAACTTCGCTGACCACTGAACCGAGCAGCCTTATTTCTATTGCATCTTCTTTAAATGAGGTATCAATATCAAGCTTTATCATTTCGATATTGTGCGATCTAAATATATTTAGGTCGGAACGTTAAAAATAGTTCATGAATTCACTTCAGAAAAACAAGGCAAAGAATATTCAGTCAACAATAAATAAATAAATCTTTTGCTTCATCAGACATTATTGTACAAAACAGACATACAGCAAGATTCAATTTTAGGCCGAACGGTAAAATAGTTCATGAATACACCTGAGACAAAAGGATTATATGCGCAAAGAGTCAGCTAAATACCATTCGAATGAACTATTCCAAAGAGACTTTCTCAATTAGATGTGCAAAACAATGCTCCCAGTGTCCAAATTGTAAATAGTTTTTTTTTCCCCGTTTTAGCATATTTCATTACACTTTCAAAAGCATAAAACACATTTTTAATGCAGCCGCCCACGGGAGTCAGTCTGAAGCCCGCAATGCAGAGAGAAAATGTGTTGAAATACCGAATGATACCATAACTAAGTTACTAAGCATCAAAACCTAAAAAGATTACTATCTTCGTTGCACGGTTCAGTGGTTTGTCCCACAACTAAGGCATCTCTTTGATCTTTTAACAATAGACGGATTATGACTGCGCGGTTCCGTGGTGCATGCGCTCTGACAAATAGGCCAATATTATGCTGGGAGGAGGGAAGGGGAAGGGGGAGGGGACTATGTTACGCATACATGTTAAACTAATCAACCTGCCATGTGTGTTTGACTGAATGGTTGAATGATTAACTTTTGTTGTGTGTCTATTTCTTGCTTTTAAAATATTTTTTTCATAGGATTTGTCGATACTCTTGTATTCATGTTTATATATACTGACATCAAACTTTTANTTTTATTTTCCTGCAGTGTAAAATATTTTCGGATGTTATCGGTGACTAACAGTCGACATATGATCTACACTGGATGCCTTGGTGTGCCTATGAAAGGATGCACCACTGAACCGCGCAGCTGAAGTAATAAACCGCCTCAAACCTTACTTCGCCGACCACTGAACCGCGCAGCGTTATTTCTATTGCATCCTCTTTAAATGAGGTATCAATATCAAGCTTTATCATTTCGAGATTGGGTGATCAAAATATATTTAGGTCGAACATTAAAAATAGTTCATGAATTCACCTCAGAAAAACAAGGCAACCGATATTCAGTCAACAAGAAATAAATACATATTTTGCTTCATCAGACATTCTTGTACAAAACAGACCTACGGCAAGATACAATTTTAGGCCGAACGGTAAAATAGTTCATGACTACACCTGAGACAAAAGGATTATATGCGCAAAGATTCAGCTAAATACCATTCGAATGAACTACCCCAAAGAGACTTTCTCAATCAGATGTGCAAAACAATGCTCCCAGTGTCCAAATTCTAAATAGTTTTTTCCCCATTTTAGCATATTTCATTACACTTTCAAAAGCATAAAATACATTTTTAATGCAGCCTCCCACGGGCTTCAGTCTGAAGCCCGCAATGCAGAGAGAAAATGTGTTGAAGTACCGAATGATACCATTACTAAGTTACTGAGTATCAAAACCTACAAAGATTACTATCTTCGTTGCACGGTTCAGTGGTTTGTCCCACAAGGCATCTCTTTGATCTTTTAACAGTAGACGGATTATGACTGCGCGGTTCCGTGGTGTATCCGCTCTGACAAATAGGCCAACATTATGCTGGGAAGACGGAAGGGGAAGGGGGGAGGGGACTATGTTACGCATACATGTTAAGCTAATCAACCTGCCATGTGTGTTTGACTGAATGGTTGAATGATTAACTTTTGTTGTGTGTCTATTTCTTGCTTTTAAAATATTGTTTTCACAGGATTTGTCGATACTCTTGTATTCATGTTTATATATACTGACATCAAACTTTTATTGCTGTTATTATTATTGTCAATTTATATTCCCGTCTCTAGTGTCTATGACGTATCTTAACTTGCTTTGCATTTTCATGTACAATTGGGCTAAAACCCCTTTTTAAATGTTTCCTGTTTTCTGCACTTATCGCTAAATCATCTTTCACAAAATAAACTATAAATCGACCAATCACCATTCAAACTCTCCATTGTTCACGTGACTTAACTCCGCCCTCCTCTTCTCAGTTTGCCGTGATGAAAATGACAGTTGCGCTTACTGGGCCAGCATTGGGGAGTGTAGCAAAAACCCTGATTACATGCTCGACAAATGCAAGCAGTCATGCAACAGTTGCTGTGAGTAGCTAGACTGGATTTGCTTAACTCATTACGTTACAGTAACAGTTTTCTTGAACCAGACTCTGGGCGAAGAGGCCTATTGGTCATTTTCTGCTATTTGCTTCATTTTCTGCTATCTGGCTTTGAACATGCTATCAGCTTCAGAAGCCTGTGCTTCTAGGATAATAAAATCATAAACAATTTTTCATCTTTTTCGAAGTAGTTCTAACTAAACTACTGTATAATATCGGGAACGTCTCGAAGTTAACAAAGATAAAGAACAAAATATTCCATATGCAGGTTACGTCGCCAGCCGGTAGGTATTGCTCTTAAGCATACTAATTTCAAAAGGTTGATTTGCATTTCCCTGCCAGATGTAGGGTGCCAAATCTTGCATGTATCTCTAGGAAAATTGGGGCTGGACTGTGTTGCATCAAATTATGCTACTGTATAAATTTACAGTAGGTGTAGAGTGAAAAATGTGAAGTGTATCTGAACTTCTGGAGAGCCACCTAGTGAATTTAAAAGAATTAATTTCAGGAAAATGACCCAATCGTAACGTTTGCTATCTTTAACAAATTCTAATTAAGAATTCGTAAACATATCACACATTTGGAATCATGGACTGATTCCTTGGAATTCAAATTCTCGAGGTTTTACTGTAATTTCATCAGTGGAGTTTGAGAATGGTTAATACTGACACTGATAACAAAGTCGTACAGTTGAGGACACTTAATACAGACACGCTAGGTACGTTAACACTGGTACAGAGTCCAGTAATTTTGGTCTCAATCTTTCTTCTCTATGGGCGTGTATGCTTAATACGTATTTCTGTTAATAAGTACACTTTTGGTAGCTCTCAAGGTTTACACATTATCCGTGGTCCACTGTATTTGTCTAAATTAGAGATTGGATAAAACTGACGTGATACACTGTTGTAACTAGAAGAACATTTGCATATAAAAGATAACTGGCGCAAGAAAAAATGCGGACGAAATACTTTCTCTAGACATTTACAACAATGCCACGGTAAAAATCGAACCTACAACGCGTAGACGACATAATGATTTAAAGTTCTGAGCCATTTTCTCTCGGCCACGCAATATGTTTTTTTGTTTGGTCTCTTATACTTTTTTTGCTCTTATTTCTGAAAAATGATCTGAAATGGGCACCATTTAGCAAGGAATTCAAGGGGGGGAAAAAAGGAGGGGGAAGGGCAGAATCTGGGAGGAGGGGGGGAGTGTGATGTAAGAGAGTGAGTGATAATTGCAGAATATACAAGATTTATTTGTGTATCAGCAAAATGAGAAAGTGGTAGATATGGAAATAGTGTGCATGAGAAACATGTATGCGTCTTTGCTGTGCATTGTATTCATGTGATATGGTGCTGTATTTTTTAATTGATGTTGGCCAATGATCTAGTAAAACCTTTGAACTTGAACTTTCGTTCAGGAAGGATTTCCATGTGTGGTAACTCCTACAACTACGGTCAGTACCTTAATTCCGAATAACGTACTAATACAACTCTAACTCTAACCCCACCCCCCTAACCCTAACCCTACCCTTAACCCTAACACTAATACCCATTTAGACAGGAACATCAGTCGAAGCGAACGTAACTCCTTATCGCCAGTTATCACATATGGAAATCCTCCCTTCTTTCAGCTTGTCGTGATCAAAACGAAAACTGTGCCTTCTGGGCTGGGAGCGGAGAGTGCGAGAAAAACCCTGACTATATGCTCAGCAACTGTAAACAGTCCTGTAATCAGTGTTGAGGTGAGTATATTCTAGCAAGGAAATGTATGTCCTGCTTACTCACACGTACATTATTTACCTAATGGCAATGGCTTACCGAAGACAGAAAAGGGCTTACTGTACTATGTTTTAAAACTATAATATATGTTAAAAAAAATTCAGTTTCAATTACAATTTCAGTTCGACCCCAAATTACAAACAGGATAATATCATACGGGTTATCAAGCATCAAAATGTATGGCAAATACATAGGCACACAAAATAACATAGGCCTACCTTGGTGTTCTCGGAACACCGCGTCACAGCGGATTCGACTGACGCGTTAATCAGACTGGCTAGGCATAATTATGCTTTTGGCTCGTGGAGGGATGAGGGAGGGCGTATCCGATGTTGATTTAATAGAGGGGCGCATTTGCACATGGCACGCTATCCTTTCCACAAATCAGCGTGCGTAAATTCCCAGGTTGTGTTCACTTCTCGATTTTGTTTACGAAATATGCCGGGCATTTTGCGGTTCGACCCTGCCCCTTAACATCAGCGTAGGCCTTAAGAAAAAGCCCAATGATACTGCCCTAAAATCACGCACGTCGCAACTTGAAGCATACTTACGCTGCCTGACACTGGCACACCATGCATATTTAATGTTCTTCATGCCCAGTATGGGCGTTTTGGGGGATGTTTAAGGGAACAGGGGTAGATATTTGTTTCGCAGCATAAAAATTCTCTATATTTTTTTTTTTTTAAATTGAAAATTTTAACTGCGTACACTTTTCCTCCTGCCTCACCATTGTGAGAAAACACTGCTAAAATGTTGGGATTTTTAAACTTATGTAAGTCTCCGTTACTCGTGCTACGTCAAGCCATAAAGCGAGAAAAGCTATCAGACAACTGGTGCAGACTTCTGCACAAACTGTCAACTAGAATATCTCGCTTTTCGACGTCACGCAGCACAAGTAATGGCGGCGTGCGCAGGGTGGAAATCCCGACATTTCTACGGTTATTTCTTACAGACTGTCAAGTGAAAGGAAAAATATATTCGGTTTAAAATTTATGAAAAAAATAATATTATGGACATATTAGGCCGTAAAGCAAATAACTACTTGTCCCTACTTCTCAAGAGATCTGATGGGGCTCCAAGCCTCGATTTTCGCTATAACCATAGTTACCTTGAAAAGGGAGATTAAAACCTAACAGAAATAAGCAAAAGTATTCTTGGAACAGGATATTTCAAATTTCCTTTTTCAGCGTCCCGTTCTTCGGTGTACTGATGGTACTAAAGAAATGAGGGTGCGGATATAAAACCTGGCTTCTGATGACTGGAGCAATTCAACACAAAGTCACCCTCAACACTAATATTCATGAGGACCTAATCACGTGTTTATGATTAATATTCAACTCAACTTCACTCCCTCAAAGCTGGAATAACTCCGGGTGTTGCAACGAGCATATTATAGTCTCTACTAATGATTCAAAAAGTATGAACACTTTGCATTCATTATCTGTGATGATAATGTCAAGAAATATTTATTGTGTTGTTGAGTGTTTTGGTTTTTTTGTTTTTTTTTTTGAATGCTGTTGTGATGTACATGGATTATGGCTATTGCTCATATTATTGAATTCTCGTATTTATTTTCTGTTTGAAAAGTGAATTAAAAGTTAAAGTTGTGGGGCAGGTTAAAATAATTAGAAGTTCACTTCAATTCACCTCCGTCGTATTTTGAGTTTTTGACCCTTTCTTGTATGGTTCATTTCTGTAGGCCTATCATAATCATTGGGCAATCGCAATAGTAGAGTCTCGATTAAGCCGATCTCCCGGAAATCCCGTGCGTCTATTTTTAGAAGGGGGGCGGAAATCGAGCTGCATCTGCTTGAGTTCAACGATAGCGAACAGTGAAGTAGGCTTCGAAGTGAAGAATGTTTATTTCTGATGTGAATAAAATTACTTTATACCCTTAGCACTTACTTTTCTTGAGTTTGGATTAAATGTGATGCCTGTCCTTTGTACAGTTTGGCCTGGTCATAATCAAAATACAGTACAGCGAAACTCTGCTCATACGAGTAGTCTATGACTTAACTAACACAACGATTATTCAGCATAATCTTGTTCACAAGACCTTAGCTTAGGCCCATTGTTTTGTTTTTTGATAAAAATACTCTGAAAAAAAACAACAACCCAACATAACATGGATCACACCCTGAGTAACCTGATGTGGTGTTGGTGTTTCATTACAGTGGAACCTGGATTTATTCAGTTCTCTTCCTGCACAGTTCAGTTCTTTTCCTTATTTAGCTTTGTTATTAATATCTACACCTTGATATAAAGTATACCTTGGTATTCATTATATTTATCCACATTCTAAAGATGGCAGCGTCTCTGAAAGTATATCTTGACCGCATGCTTCATCTTACAACCACATAGTACTGGATCTAGATTTAGATCTTGGTAGATAGGGCTAACCCCTGTCAGACAGATGGGTTACACAATATTGTAAACATAAACTATGGATAAGCAACACAAATCTTGCTGTTGCTTTGTTTTCATTTCAAAAAAAAAAGGGGGGGGGGGCACACTGTACACAAACATTCACCTTCGAGCACACGAAATGGTAGTTACCAATGTTGCCGATATGAAGCTGGCTATGCGGGCGATTGCATCGCCTTATCCACTCCATAGATCTTTGTCGTTGTATTTTGGGCTGTGGCAATCTTTTGAAAGTCACCCCTTTCATATCCTCGTGATCTTTTCGCCTTGAGTTGCTTCTACACACCCCCCAGGGGCTTGTACTGTTAACCATCGTTCCGGTTCAAACACTCAATGAGTCTAGGCTTAGGCCTGATTGTCGGTATTGACTGCCCCCCTTCTAAAAATAGACGCCGGTGGTTTCCCACAATGCGCTAATCGAGACAAGTCTATTCTATTTAATTGTACCATCTTTCTTGTACTGAGGAATTGCGATTAAACAATGTCGACTTTGTGATGGTTACTTTTTTATTTTTTATTTTTCCAGGGTCAGAAAGGCCGTTAATTCATGGCTCTCATATGTGATAGCGTTGTCAGACTGGGAGAGATGGATGTTCCTGAGTAGACAGAGCCAAAGTGTTAGCGGCCAACTGTATTCATGGGCGCATATAACAGAAAAGGCAAACCTTCAGCAATGACCATGAATAGCAGGGAATTCAAATAATGAAATAAAAAAAAAAATGTCTAAGGACCTATGGCCGTATGCATAATCCTTACGTTATTAACGCCCTGCGGTAACCACGGGAAACTCCCAAAACATTAATAGTGATTACGGTGGTTAACGCAGTACGTTAATTAACATAATATGGATTATTCAGACGGCCATTGGTCTTTTCGCTACACCAGAGTTCTTCTGTATGATGCAAATTAATAATCAAGCGATAAATCATTATGTTTTGTGCATCGTACAAGGGGTGTTTCAAGTCTTTCAAAAACATGGTATATCTGTGATATCTCTTTTCTGCTTCCTCTTCCCTCCCGATATCCAGTTATTTCCTCTACATATTTTGAGTAGTCAGTAGTGATGCATTCTCTACTGATGAAGTGTATTTCTCATGCTTCTTTAACGACAGAAGATAATATTCCTGTGGTAAGGTATATTTGCAGAGGGGCACAGAAAATTTTCAACGGTCTGACTCACTGAGATGAAGTGGATGGGGTGTTGAAAGCCTTGTTGGTTCCCTGGAGAAATAAGAAATTGTCGGCTATCAAGCACATTCATTTCCCCATAAAATGGTGCTAATGTTGCTGAAATATTTGTCTCAGATCACAGCACTTAGCAGCGCTATCGCCACCACCTTCTTCACCACCATTTGCCGGTTACCATCCAACACAGTCCAACTGCATATCTAAACAGCCCACCAAAACATACCGTTACCGCCAAGATTCATTATACTGACACGGCCACCACATTTTGGAACATATACCATTGTAATCACTGAATCGAGCGTCCCTGTTTCGTTAGCCATTAGTTTTGATATTGCGGTAAAAGGTGCCACTAAAAAAACAATTAATTGAGAGCTTGGGCATAAACGATGGGATCTCTTACTATCCTAAGAATTGCATACCATCTTAAGAGATTCCATTGTTAATACGTAAGTTTTCAAATGACACTGACTGATTTAGTAGTGGACTACAACAGTTTTTGTGCGTAGTTACAGAACAGGGAAAACTGGGAGGGTGGGAGAAAGCGTTTATGAACAGCTAATTACACAGATTGTATTACACATGAGTCTACCTATATTTCTGTCATACTTTCTAGAATGTAGAAATGCACATTTTAAAGAGAACCATAGAACCAGATACATCAAAAATTGGTTGGTTCAGTATAATATGAAACTTGGGCTTTGGCATGTTTACTTAAAAAGCTTTTTGACGGTTTTGGACAATCACACTTCTGTTTATATCACTATTTTTGTGCTGTGTGCCCGGTGGATTGCGTTGAAGCATCACTTTGTTGCAAATGAGCGCCGAAACACGTTAGGAATGAGCGTCACATTATCATTAGATTTCAAATATATGTAGGCCTACAATCAAGTGCCCTATGTTTTCCAACAAGTGTAACAAGTTTAAGTTTAAGAAGTTTCTTAGGAATAAACCCAAACCACAAATGTGGTACACCAATTCAGTTCAATTCAATTTTATTAATAGGCCTTCCGGCCAATTCCTGAAGTACATAACATTCAAATACAATAATGTAATCATCACACTTTTCAGTATCAGTCCCGCCGTCGTCCGTTCAACTCGTTATCTTCACTATGTATTCACATTTGCTTCTATCCCTCCCCCTTTCTTACCCACACAAATATGTGTATATACAGATATGCACACACACCCCTTCCCGCCCCTCCCCCCTTACACACACATACATACCGATGCACACACACTCACAAGTGATATGAGTCATATACCACCAGAAGAAATTACAAAAATGAATTACTGTATTCTATTAGAACTTCATGACAAAAATTTCCGATTGCTATTAATTCTTTACCTCTCATTAATTTAAGGAATTCTATAAATTTAAATTTAGCCATGCATGGTCTTATGACAAGTCTATGTGGTAGAAATTGTTATCTAAACTTCCTAAAACGATGACATTCGACTATAATATGGAATTCATCTTCAATTTCCCTGCATCTTTCATACTGTCTCCTGCTGTAATCACATGTAACTGGAATATAAGTAAAGGACAATACAAATCTGACTAAAAATAAAAGAACTAACTTTTCAGACAAAAGTCTGTCGTCAGGGTGAACAGTCTGACAATAATTACAAGAAAACAATAATAACTAAACTGATACAAACACAGCCAGAATTTTAGTAAATAATAAACGACAAGCTGTACAAAAAATATTCAAATCGTCCATTTTGACTCAAAGGGATCGTATGTCCCCGAGGAGGCCTTTTTGATTTGTCATAAAACCTTATAATAAGGCGAAATGTAGAATTATATAGAGCAAGAGTGCGCAACATTTTCAGAGGGTATGCCAATTTTTTAATCATCTTGTGAGGGCTATAATATCTAAGATATCGGTGCAGGTTTAAAAAAAAAAAAGACATGACACTGAACACTATGAAATACTCTACAGTAAATATAAACTGTAGGTATATGTATCTTATTTAGCAAAATGTCAATATACAGTTCAATATACAGTTAAACCTACGAGGAAGGCCATGGGCCAAAATATTGGTATCCAAGAATGGAGTACATTGTTTTTTAATCTTCCACGTTTTTTTTTTTCATTTTGTCTATACCTTCCGCATATAAATACGCAAGTCGTGCAGCCAGTCAAAATGAGACCTAAGTAGCCAAATTAAGTTATAAATATGGCGTAAGGATTTAATGTGTGTTCTTTCTTTAGGTGGAAAAATAATCTGTCTGCCATCATTCTACCCTGAAACAATAAAGTGGAAGGGAATCACCCTTTACAATGGCTGAAACGATTCTGTTAAAATTACGGTTGAAAAGCAATACTATAAGGAGGCAACTCGTGTAATAAATCTCACAAAAATTCAATTTATCCACATTTACTGACAATTTGCTCATAGAATCAATGTTTTCCTTTGGAAAATTGATTTTAGTCTCTATCTTTGCTCCCTTCCCTTCACATACCATACACAAAGCTGAGAGTGACAGATATGCTCTATTATTATGTCCCCTACACAACACACACGCACACGCACGCACGACGCACACACACACACACACACACACACACACACA
>JAWQUT010000846.1:22442-45593 GCA_033807755.1 Ellobium chinense
GGGGGGGTGGGACCAAAGATGTATGTTTCGGTAGAGAGACACCTAAAGAAAGGGAAATAAACAGGGCGTGTTATTTCCTTTTGTTTTAGCGATACGTTTGGCTTAAACGTTTTTCTTTTCATCATTGTCAACTGCATTAAGCTAGACTGGTCATATTTACAGCAGCAGTGGCGGTAGAGCTTCAAAAGTTAAACTGTAGAGAAGCGTTGCATATGTCGGAGCTAGTATTAAAATCATCTTATTCAACAGACACACTCTTTCTGAGATGTGTGTTTTATATGGAATTTAATTTTATTTTTCAATTTCTTTGATGATCTGCAGACCTGTAATTTATTTTCCCATGTTTCCAATATAGCTTCATAATTTTGTTTTTAGCTGATCCCTGGGCCCAAAACTCTCCTCGGTCGCCATGCCCCAAACCATTTCTTACCCCAATTTGTGACTTAATGAGCTTACAACTGCCATTGAAAAAGTAGTAAGATTTTCAGTCCTGACAGAGTCAAACTCATCAGGATCCACTTCGCCTTTGCCGATTCCTGCCCCAAAGAATATGCCTGAGCAAAAATTAACATAGTTCCAGTCAAAATTTAAGCAAATATGGCAAGCGTTTCCGACTACATGTATACCGGAAATTCATATGTGTTTCCTGTTAGTTGTATATGTGGTGCAGGTCATTTCAAAATCTAAAAAACATAAAGGCTGAAATATTTATTGTTACAAATGTACCGTATTTCCCTATCATAGAAGGTGCTGTTACAGACCTGTAACCTTCCTGGTGAACAGAGAATGGACCTCCTGGAAAGAAATGTTTCGAAGGCTGAATATTTCACAGTGATATGGAACTGTAATTTCGGTTTAGGCCTTTGCTTCTATTACATGTTTCCTCAAAACCAAAATGCATAGACCTTTCCTATGGGATATTCATTTGCAAGCCGGGTGATCCATTCACTTTCGGGAACCAGAAAACCCAGCTAGAAAGTCTCGTATTCCGCGATGGGAGGCTACTCGTGACATATATAATTTTTTACACAAATTTTCTAAAAATGAAGCCTCAAAAGCCAGTGGATTGCCAAGATCTGTAGGGCCCTAAAGAATCTGTAACAGGTAATTTGAAATTTTTAAAAAGGGCAGTCTGGCAACACGGAAAGGCACCTTTAACGTGCCAATAGATTATTTGGCAAATAGTTGTTGCCGTGTAAAGCTAAAGCAATTGGTAAGCAGTTTATGAGCTTTTCAGTGCTTAATACTTGGCAATAAGACAGCCCTTTGGTAATCTTTCACTTCTCCGGACTTGCGTCGTTTGATTTCATGAACAATTCACGTCTCAGCACTGGACACATATTTTTCCGTTCTATTGTGTTGGAACATAATAAACAGGAAACTGGCAATCACTTCTATTTCAAAGAGGGTTGGGGAAGCATGTGATCACCTTGGCTCATTCAGAAAGGTCTGTGCAATAGACCATAATATTTACCGTTTTAAATAATCTCATTATTTCCATTTCGGAATATGGTTTTAAGGCATCTTTCTGCTTCCACTTCGAAACTGTGGCGCAAGTTTTGATTTCAGTAAGGGGTAACAAACGTTTTATGTACTAAAAAAAAACAACATTTTCCGTTTCGGTCGTCGATCTGAACATTTTCTAAGAGAATTGTGTGTTTTCCATTACGAGGTCTTATGTGCAAACTACGACTCGTAAAAAGTTCTATATGATGTAGGCCTACAGGTTGGAACATTGTTCAACTTTTCCACTCTCTTTTTATCTCTAAGTGTGTCATATCTTTATCTCTGTTTGTTTACTCTGTCATTTCGTCAATCTTACCCAATTTTCTCGCCTATCTCATGAAGGGACGTATGCCACATTTGCTAACTTTTCAGGACAGCGTGTTAAAGTTTCATTAAGATTTAGAATTGATAACATATGCTCAATCACAAATGTTTGATATCTCAGAAATTATTGAAGCTTCCGATACAACACTTTGTGAGATCACAGATCTCGCCTTGGGCTTTTGGAAGGTAGTCTCAGTTCAAGAAACCCAAAATGTGGCATAGGCCTCTTCGTTAGATGACCGAACATTTCTCTCTAGTCCTGTCCCCATCTGAGAATCTTCTGTATGACACCGTTTTCTGTCTGTCTGTCTTTCTTTCTGTCAGTCTGTTTGTTTCTCTGTCTATCTGTCTGTCTGCTTGTCTGTCTGTCTGTCCGTCCTTCTGTCTCTTTGTCTGTATATTTGTCTGTCTCTCTGTCTCCCATTCTTTCTCTCCTTCGAGTCCTCTCTCTTTCCCTTTTTCTCTTTCTCTCTCTTTTTCTCTCTCTTTCTCTCTCTCTCTCTCTATCTATCTATCTCTCTCTCTCTCTCCATCCCTTCCTTTATTACATGTAGTTGCTAACAGCTTTTCACAACGACAACACTGAGAATCTGACTCAAAATTAAAATAAAAAGAAACAAAGGCGAAAAACAAGAAAGAAAAGCCAAAAGAATGTGTGCTGTTTCTTTATCAGCAATTTACTTTAGAGACGTTTCAAACTATTTTTACACATTTCTAGAAATTTTGATTTGAGACGGGAGCCGGAGTCTGTTAAACTTAAAGGCTTTGTCTTTCAGGGTAAAAAAAAAATATAATGATGTAATATATGGGAAAGGCAATGTGACAACTTCTTCATTTTGTCTCCGGATGTGACAATATATAGTCAGCAAGAATTGGTAGGGCAACCGGAAGAATCTGAATACCACAGTCCAGTATAATACAATCATCTCGT
The DNA here is from genome assembly GCA_033807755.1 of Ellobium chinense. NCBI lineage: Eukaryota > Metazoa > Mollusca > Gastropoda > Ellobiida > Ellobiidae > Ellobium > Ellobium chinense. The sequence goes on from JAWQUT010000846.1 coordinate 25,204, forward strand.
TTTCTCTCTCCGAAAGCCGAGTAACATCTGCTGGAACAGGTTCTGTCGCCATTGCAAGCTCTTAGACATGACTGGAGTGTCTCTGTCTGTCGTTTCTCTGAGATGTCTCGAGCTGGCAGAGCTGAGGAAACAAATTAGTTAATATAAAGATTAGCGTCGAAATGTTCAATAACATCTGCTCAGATGGCTTTGTTCCTCAATTTCCCTTTAGGGGAGGCTAGAAAGCGATTCTCCACCACATAAAATATTGTTGCAGGAACAGTTTCATCAATTCTAGTCGGTGAATTTTTTTTTTCTGATCTGCACAAAAGACGCTACATGATTGATTAAGAATAGTTTGTTGTTATTAGATTTGCCTCTATTTCTACTATATTAATTGCTTGTATACACGTTGATATTTATTCTTCAGCAAGTATGGTCTGTATTTGAATCTCATCGTCTAACAGATAGACAGGAAGACAACGAGATGTATAGGATTAAAGATAGATAGTCAGCCAGCCAGCCAGTCAGCCGGTCAGTCAGTTAATCAGTCAGTCAGTCAGTCAATCAGCTAGCCTGCCTGCCTGCCTGCCTGCCTGCCTGCCTGCCTGCCTGCCTGCCTGCCTGCCTGCCTGCCTGCCTGTCTACTTACCTGACTGACTATTTATTTTCTTTTATGGATTTGATTACATCGTTCCCAGGCACACTGTCATGTTCTGTTTACGAAACAAATAACTCCAACGATTAAAGAAAATCTTGCTGAGCATTTAGTGGCTGCATTAAGACTCACGACTTACCCTGGCTAACGACCAAACACGCAGCGAGAGTAAAGGTGTACCACAAAACTGACGTCTTCATGTTGAGAGATGTTGCTACCGGTGGAGATCGTCTAGACCAGCCTGGGAAGTCTGTGTAGAGGCACGCGAGGGCTGTTCTTACTTATAAAGCACGATTTGGAGGGGTGAAGGGACAAAGGTAGGGCAGCTTGAATCACAAGGTCAAATCGACACGATTTTTGTTTTTTGAGGCTCAATTATTGCCAGGGAGACAGGATCGCGCCTCAAGACCGAGCATTACCTCCGATTTTAGTGAGTGGCTCAAATCTAAGTTGACTCGTATCAAAAAAGGCTGAATGTCGCAATGCTAATAATGTGATATTAGATTTAATTCAGCCTTAACTTTCCACTTCCTTTCCCCTACAAAAGGAAAAGGTCGAGATAGAAAATCGAGCTTAGGATCGATATTTGCGATCCTAGCTGTGAGAAGATCAAGCCGAATCGACAGTTCAAAATAAGTGCTCGATCCAGCATACTAGACTAGTTACTTCTTGGTTTTTTATTTCTTTGGTCATCAAACTTTGGCCCAAAGCGAGGGTCTTTCGTATGTCCTGATTCTGGAACAACATTACTTAAATCACGAAGTGAGAATAGTTTTATTGTTTTTGTTTCCGATTCTTTTGCACTAATGGTGGTGGTGGTGGTGGTTGTGGCAACGGCAGTCGGTGCGATGATGGTGTTATGAACGAATTAGTAAACAGGGATCATGGTGATAGCACCGGTCTTCACTTCACTGTAGTGATCGTGGTAGTCGTCATAATAGGAAGTACAGTATATCTGGTGGTTGTAGTGACAGAAATGGTACTAGTAGTAACAGCAGCAGCAACAACAACTGCATGGCAACAGCACGGACTAATAGTATTATGTACTGTGGTAATTGTAGTAGATGTCTGCTGGCTGTATTTGTTGTAAACAGAACAGCGCGCTCATAAACTGTAATCCTTTAGATTCTACACTTAAAACAAGAGGAAAGCAAATAGTTGACAGAGGATGTAGGTACTGATGCAGTAAGCAGTGTTAGACTATCTTGAAAAAAACTGCGTTTTAAATTCCCCATATTTGCACTTACAAAATATACAAAAAATAATTTTAAAAGTTGTGTACCTTCGATACTTTATTCCATGTCGTATTGTTTACTACCTTACCGTTGTAATTTTTTAAGAAATGTAACACTTCTTCTTTTTTTTTTTCATTGACATTCACAAGCATTCTGTGGCAGGAAAAGTGCATTATCCGACCAAAACTGGCAAAATTTGCAGAAATTTGGCAGAAAATGTCCGACTTTGCGGAAATGTGAAAAACTGCATCGAAACCTGAAACTCGCGGAAACTTGCGATAATTTGCGATTAAGATTTTCTAGGATTAGACAGGTTAAACACGTTAGACTCTCATAGCAGGAGGGAAAACGATTAAAACAGGTAAGGTGATAGCCGCGTTGGTCGTGGTGGTGGTGGTGGTGGTGGTGATGTGGTGGTGGTGTGATGGTGGTGATGTGGTGGTGATGGTGGTATGGCGGTGGTGGTGATGGTGGTGGTGGTATGGTGGTGTAATGGTATGATGGTGTGGTGGTGGTGATGTGGTAATATGGTGGTGGTGGTGGTGGTGGTATGGTGGTGTGGTAGTGTGATGGTGTGGTGGTGGTGGTGGTGTGGTGGTGGTGATGTGGTGGTGATGTGGTGGTGGTATGGTGATGTAATGGTGTGATGGTGTGGTGGTGGTGATGTGGTAATATGGTGGTGGTGGTGGTGTGGTGGTTGTAGTGTGGTGGTGGTGGTGATGTGGTGGTGGTGGTATAGTGGTGTGGTTGTATGGTGGTGTGGTGGTGTGGTGGTGTAGTCGTGGTATTGTGGTAGTGGTGATGTGGTGCTGGTGGTAATGGTGGTATGATGGTGGTGGTGTGGTGGGGTTGGTTTGGTGGTGGTAGAAGTCATTTTTCTAAAGAAGTTGTGGTAAGAACGGCCGTCGACAAAAAAAAAAAAAGAATTGAAGTGGCAATGGCGGAGGTGAAGCTATCTGATTAAATTACTAAGTACATGTCCAGTCTCTGCAATCACATGACTCGGTCACCTCCGTTAAATCATACTTTTCAGTGACTTACACTCTTGCCCTGGTTTAAGCTCACACAATTTGTTTTATTTCAATGTCTTTTGGTTTTTATAATGCGGGCTTAATTATCATTTTCTAATGATTCTAGTTTTTACTGCTTAATTACACTTCTCATGTACTTCCATCTTTTTTCTCGTTCTAATCGCAATTTTCAGTTACTTCGTTCATTAAAACAAAAACTGTCAACAAACAAGTAGAAAATAAACAGTTCCTTTTTATCCCATCCTCCGCTTAATGGCAATAAAGGGAAGCTCATTATATTGTAAGTTGATTTCATTATGGGAAGGAAACAAACTGGGCAAAGGTTAAGGAATCCAAACTGTAAAGTTACTGATAAAAGAGGCTGTAGATCTAATTTTAGACAGAAGGCTCCTCTATTATCAATTCGTGACTTGTATTGTAAGCTTAACACGAAATGTGTCACACGATGTTCACTGATGTTGTCACTTATGGCTCTGCTCTTTTAATTTAACCAGTTTGAAGAACATGTGTTAGAAGTCTAAAATTTCCCACTGCAAAGCTTCCAAGTGCAGTGGCCGTATGAATAATCCTTGCATTCATAAAAGTATTGCGTTAACTACAGTGAACACTACTAATGTTTTGGGAGTCTCCCATGGTTACTACAGTGCGTTAACTAAAGTAAGGATTCTGTATAGGGCCACATATCTCTAATCACTTGTAAATTAGGAATCCTGGTCAATGTTTTTATTTTAAGGACTGATCCCAACCAAGTTTTTAATCGAAGCAATAATTGCAAGCTTCTGCCGAACAATGAGTGCTTTAGTCTTTACCGAGGATGGAAAGTACATCGATTTTCGAAGGCTTGCAGAATCATTGCAAATGGCCGGGATCCGGACATGTTCGCCAGATTGTGTCTATTGTTCTATAGACAAAGCTGTAACAATAAAAATAATACTGTAGACAATTGGTTAAAACGAATTCCGGGGGACCAAAGATGTATGTTCGTTTAGGTATAGACAGAGAAGCCTAAAGAGAGAAAAATAAACAGGACGTCTTATTCCCTTTTGTTTTAACGATACTTTCAGTTTAAACGTTTTTCTTTTCATCGTTGTCTACTGCATTAATCTAGAAATGGTCATATTTACAGCAGCAGTGGCGGTAGAGCTTCAAAAGTTATACTGTAATGAAGCGTTGCTGTTGTTGTTGCTGTTGCTGCTGTTCTTATTGTTGCTCTCAACGTCGTCGTCGTCGTCGTCGTCGTTGTTATTGTTGTTGTTGTTGTTGTTGTTGTTGTTGTTCTTCTTCCTCTTCTTCTTATTTTTCCTCTTCTTCTTCTTCTTCTTCTTCTTCTTCTTGATGTTGTTCTTGTTCTTGTTGTTATTGCCATTTTTTGCCATCTCTTGTTAATTACTGTTATTGTTGTTGGTGGTGATGGTGGTGTTATTGTTCTCTTCCTATGTCTTCTTCTTCCTTATCATTATTATTATTATTCCTGATGAAGGATTTTTTAATTCCGAAAATTTGACATTTTCTTATTGTGTGCTTCTTTTTGTAATTTAAATAAAATTGTATAGTACGACACTGGTAGACGCTATTATATTTTTTTGTGTGTGAAACAAATGGTGGTGTTTTTGTTGTTATTGTTGTTGTTGTTGGTGGTGGTGGTGGTGGTGGTGATGGTGGTGGTTATGATAGTGGTGATTGTGTTAGTGGTGATGGTGGTAGTGGTATTGGTCATGATGGTGGTAACAAAGTCAAGACAACACGTTCATGTAAATTCTATAAAAATTTAATTATTTTACGATAAGATTTTATCCAAGCTGAATTGCCTTGTGGCCTTAAAGTTACTATAAGTGGGTTTTTAATAGATTAAAAGTTCTTTGTGACTGTTTTTGTAACCGCCAGTTGTGGTTACAGACCTGTAATAGGGTTGGACCCTTTTTTTTCTCTATGGGCTATATTAACATTTTGAGCTGCCCTCTGAACCCAAAGTTTTAGCTTTCACCCAGACCCATACCAGATTGAAGCCCATTATGTGGCCCAAATTTTAAGACTTACCCAACCCTAGCAAGCCCATTGAAATTTTGAGCTTGGTTGCTATTTGTAAACAGACCCTACATTTTTCACTGGTCAATGCCAAACCCCTCCTCTTCCGCCTGAGCACACCCTTGACCTGGCAGTTCCAGCCCAGGGCTAAATAGTGCCTGGTAAAATAAAGTAAAATGGACACAGATTCCCATGATATCAAAATTTCCCCCCTGGAGCCCTTATTACTGGAAGCAGGACATGCCAAAAGAGGGAAAAGGGGAGATACCCCCTAAGATGTACGACCACAAAGTGAAAGTACAATTACAGGACTGTAACCTTGTTGATTTGCACCGGCTGGAACAAGAGTTGTTTCCCTTGATCTAAGATCACAGATTGGAGGTAGCGTCATGCTTCCTGTCCAGATATACCATATACCAGTCTCATTAGACGCCTGGGTGCTGTTACTTGTTCTGTTAATTTTGTTTTCAAGTTGGCCAAGATTACATACTAGACGTGCAGATAAGTAGTTTTGAAGAAACTGGACTCAACATTAGGTAGGTTGACTATATTGTTCTGTATACCAAGCCAGCCAGAAAGTGGCTTCTTACGTTTTACATCTTGCATCCTCCTCGTGTCATTAATCGCCATGTGCTACGCCAGCCCTGTTCTGTACAATCCTCAGGATTTCTCAGAAACTTTCTAGCTCAATTCCTCCAGCCTCTCTCAGTAGAGTTCTTCGCAGCGTTCTCTATGATGACCTCTTTTTCGTTTTCCCAGTTTCTTCCATTTTAGAACCCTCTGTGCAATTCTTGCGTCATTTCTTAGAACGATTTACTCAATATAATATGTTCATTTTGTTTTAATCATTAACCCTTTAGTGCCCAGCCCTATTTACAATGGCACAAGAAGTCCGAGCTCCAGTTTTTAGATCACTTCTGGATCCACTATGCTGGAACAAGCATCAAAATGATGATGATAATAATAATAATGATGAGGTTTATAAGTCTCATATCCAGGCTAATGCCCGCTCATGCCACTTCACACTATTATGGTGGGGTGATGATCTTGGTTTGCTTTTTCTTTGTTCCACAAAATGTATCAGATCTGATACGCTGGGCACTAGAGGGTTAAGTTGGGTTGGGCTGACAAATGACACTTCTCTTATCTCGGCGCTAGTCTAGTTTTGAAATCACCTTATTCAACACACACAATATTTCTGATATGTCTGATTTCTATGGAATTTAATTTTTTTTTTTCAATTTCTTTGGTGATCTGCAGACCTGTAATTTATTTTGCCATGTTTCCAATATAGCTCCATAATTTTGATTTTAGCTGGTCCCTGGGCCCAAACTCTCTCCGGTCGCCCTGGCCCAAACCATTTCTTACCCCAATTTGTGACTTTACGAGCTCACACCTGCCTTTGCAAAATTAGTAAGATTTTCAGTCCTGACAGAGGCTACTCGTGATATATATATATAATTTTTTATACAAATTTTCTGAAGATGAAACCTCAAAAGCCAGTGGATTGTCAAGATCCCTAGGAACCTCAAGAACCTTTTACAGGTAATTTGAAATGAAGTAGGGCGATCTGGCAAATCGAAAAGGCACCTATAACGTGCCAATGAATTTCTTGGCAAATGGTTGTTGCCGTGTAAAGCTAAAACAATCGGTAAGCAGTTTACGAGTTTTTCAGTGCTTAATAATTGGCAATAAGACAGCCCTTTGGTAATCTTTCACTTCTCCGAACTTGCGTTGTTTGATTTCATGAATTATTCACGTCTCAGCACTGGACGGATATCTATCCCTTCTATTGTGTTGGAACATAGTAAACAGGAAACTGGCAATCTCTACTATTTCAAAGAGAGCTGGAGTCTGTGCAATGGACCATAATATTTACCGTTTTAAATAATCTCATTATTTCCACTTCGAAATAGGGTTTTACGGCATCTTTCTGCTTCCACTTTGAAACTGTGGCGTAAGTTTTGATTTCACTTAAGGGTAACAAACGTTTTATGTACTGAAAAAAAAAAACATTTTCCGCTTTAACCTCTTTCGGTCGTCGATTTAAACATTTTCTAAGATAATTGTGTGTTTTCCATTACAAAATCCTACGTGCAAACTACGACTCGCAAAAGGTCTATATAATGTGCAGGTTGGAACATTACACAAAACTTCTCTTTTGCACATTCTGTTTTTCTCTTTCTCAAGTTTTCTCCACACTGTCAAACTTTTCCACTCTCTTTTTATCTCTTAGTGTGTCATACCTTTTCTCTGTTGTTTACTCTGTCATGTGTCAATTTTACCAAATTTTGTCGTCCATCTCATAAAGGGACGTATGCCACATTTGCTAACTTTTCAGAACAGCGTGTTATAGTGTCAATAAGATTCAGAAATGATAACATACGCCTAACCATAAATGTTTGATATCTCAGAAATTATTAGAGCTATCGACACACCTCGTTGTAAGAACACAGATCTCGCTTTGGGCTTTCGGAAAGTAGTCTCAGCTCAAACAACCCCAAAATGTGGCATACGCTCCTTCGTTAAATAGGCGACCATTTCTCTTTAGTCATGTCTCCGTCTGTGAATCTTTCTGCATGTCATCGTTGTCTGTCTGTCTGTCTGTCTGTCTGTCTGTCTGTCTGTCTGTCTGTCTGTCTGTCTGTCTGTCTGTCTGTCTCCCCTTCTCTCTCTCCTTCCCTTCCTATCTCTCTTCCTTTCTATATATCTCTCTCTCTCTCTATTACATGTAGTTGCTAATAGCTTTTCACAACGACAACAGTAAGATTCTGACTCAAAACGTGAAATAAAAGAAACAAAGGCGGAAAGCAAGAAAGAAAAGCCATAGGATTTTGTGCCCTTTTTTATTTTTTTAAAAATCAGCAATTTAACTTACTTAGAGACGTTTCAAATTAATTTCACAGCATTTGCAGAAGCTTTGATTTGAGACGGGAGCCGTAGTCTGTTAAACTTGGAAGACTTTGTCTTTCAGGGAAAAAGAATTTGCGTTGATGTAATGTATGGGAGAAGCAAAAGGCCAACTATTTTAATTACGCGAGAAGATCTATAAACAAGGGCGTAATTGGAAGCAGCTCTAGCTGCAAACCACAGGTCTGAAGAGATCTCATACAATCTCGTTTTCTCTCTCCGAAAGCCGAGTAGCATCTGCTGGAACAGGTTCTGTCGCCATTACAAGCTCTTAAACATGATAAGAGTGTCTCTGTCTGTCGTTTCTCTGAGATGTCTCGAGCTGGCAGAGCTGAGGAAACAAGTTATTTAATATAAAGATTAGCATCGAAATGTTCAATAACATCTCCTCAGATGACTTTGTTCCTATGAGTAGTTTCCTTTCAGTGTGGGCTAGAATGCCATTCTCCACCACAGAAAACATTCTTTGCAGTAACAGTATCAATCAAAACTAGTCAGTGAGGTTGTTTTTTTTCATCTGATCATCCCAGAAGAAGCTACATGATTGGTAAAGAATAGTTTGTTGTTATTTGATTTGCCTCTGTTTCTACTAGTCTATACTGCTTGTATACATATTGATATTTGTTCTTCAGCAAGTATGGTCTGTATGTGAATCTCCTCATCTAATAGATATATAGACAGGCAAATAAAGATATATATATATAGGGCTAAACATAAAATAAAAAGTCTGCAGAAGCACTGATTCTTATAAATGACGTCTCTAATGCATGCCAATGTAAATTCATTTTAGTTGGATTCTCACAGGCGGGATGCAAACATCTTTTTTTTTTTCACTTTAAAATACACACAAATCCGCGGGGTCAGAATTATTTCTGATTTTAGCGTCTAATAGCTACAACAAAATCCCTTATTCACCTGATCTCCAAGTACACAATTATCCAAAGGCGAATGTAAACGAAAAAATGATTATTAGTTATGAAAGCTGTACTCGATGTCTTTAGACATTGGCTCCAGGTTAGGAAAACAAAAGGCGTGATGCAATTTGTAAAAAAAAAAATATAAATGTATCACTAGGCTTTTGCTGAAAATAAAAGGAATACACGACTTCATTGTCTACATCTTGCAGGTATTAGTGGATTCATTTTGTTTTATATTAATTTGATTACGTAGTCCCTAGACACGTTGTCACGCTCTGTTTACGGAATAAATCAACCGATTTACCAAACAAATAACGCCACGATTATCGATCAAGATTTTGGTCCACTCAACTTCTGAATTACTCACACAGTGCTTGGATAATACACCGCAATCACTGCTAATGTCAAAAATCATATAAAAGTAAAATGTTATTGCTGCCAGCTAAATTTAAGCTTGTTTGTCATTGTCATCGTCATGAGTTTGGAAACTAGGATGCTTTAATGCCGGGTGAAAAGAGAAGTTCTGGTGACCTTAGCGGGACTCATGACGTCCGTCAAACTACAGCTAGATCTATATCTTGATAAATCTCCACCTCTCTATTTTTTAAAATTTTCTTTGTAACCGCAAAATTTCGATCCTAATAGAGGATATTTTTTAAAAAATACTCCTAAAACTCACAACTTACCCTGGATAATCACTAAACACGCAGCGAGAGTAAGGGTGTACCACAAAACTGACGTCCTCATGTTGAGAGGTGTTGCTACCGGTGGAGATCGTCTAGAACTGCCTGAGAAATCAGTGAAGAGGCACGCGTGTGGTTCTTACTTATAGAGCACAGTTTGGAGGGGTGAAGGAACAAAGGCTTGATTCACAAGGTCAAGTCCAACCGATTATTGTTTTCTGAGGCTCCATTAATTGACAGGGAGACAGGATCGAGCCTCACGCGAGACCAAGCATTACTTCTGATCTTAGTGAGTGGCTCAAATCTAAGTTGACTCGTATCAAAGCGGGCTGAATGTCACCATGTCTGTGACGCAAATGAAGTGATGTTAGATTTAATACAGCCTTAACTTTCGACTTCCTTTCCTTCACAAAATGAAAAGATCGAGATAAAAGGACCGAGCTCAGAATCGACATAGGCGATTCTAGCCGTGAGAAGATCAAGCCTAACCGACTATTCAAAATAAGTGATCGGCCCAGTATACTAGACTAGTTAGGCCTACTAATTTTTTTTTTTTAAGTCATCAAACTTTAGCCCAAAGCGAGAGTCTATCATAATGTCATGATTCTGGAACAAAATTACGTAAATCACGAAGCTAGAATAGTTTTATTGTTTTTGTTCCCGATTCTTTTGCACTAATGCTGGTGGTGGTGGTGGTGGTGGTGGTGGTGGTGGCAGCGGCGGTCGTTGCGATGATGGTGATAGTGATTAATATAGTTATGAAAGAAGTAGTAAACAAGGATAATAGTCTTAGCACTGGTATTCTCTTTACTATAGTGATGGTGGTGATGGTGATGGTTGTATGGCGGTATGGTGGTGATGTGGTGATGTGGTAATATGGTTGTGGTGGTGGTGGTGGTGGTGATGTGGTGGTGTGGAGGTATGGTGGTGATGTGGTGGTGGTGGTATGGTGGTGTGGAGGTATGGTGGTGATGTGGTGGTGGTGATGGTGGTGATGGTGATGTGGTAATATGGCGGTGGTGGTGGTGGTGGTAGTATGGTGGTGTGGTGGTATGGTGGTGACATGGTCATGTGGTAATATGGTGGTGGTGGTGGTGGTGGTGGTGGTAGTATGGTGGTGGGGTTGGTTTGGTGGTGGTAGAAGTCATGTTTCTAAAGAAGGTGTGGTAAGAACGGCCGTCGACCAAAAAAAATTGAAGTGGCAATGGCAAAGTTGAAGCTATCTGATTAAATTACTAAGTACCTAAGTACCTGTCCAGTCTCTGCAATCACATGACTCGGTCGCCCCGTTTAATCACATTTTTCAGTGACTCACAATCTTGTCCTGGTTTAAGCTCACATAATTTGTTTTATTTCAATGTCTTTTTGGTTGTTATAATGCGGGGCTTAATTATCATTTTCTAATGATTCTAGTTTTTACTGCTTATTTACACTTCTCATGTACTTCCATCTTTTTTCTCGTTCTAATCGCAATTTTCAGTTACTTTGTTCATTAAAAGAAAAACTGGCAACAAACAAGTAGAAAACAAACAGCTCCTTTTTATCCCATCCTCCGCTTAATGGCAATGAAGGGAAGCTGATTATATTGTAAGTTTATTTCATTATGGGAAGGAAGCAAACTGGGCGAAGGTTAAGGAATCTAGATTGTCAAGTGACTGATAAAAGAGGCTGTAGATCTAATACTACACAGAAGGCTCATCTATTATCAGTTCGTGACTTGTATTGTAGGCTTAACACGAAATGTGTCACACGATGTTCACTGATGCTGTCTCTTATGGATCTGCTCTTTTAATATAACCAATTTAAAGAATATTTGTTAGAACTCTAAAATTTCCCAATGCAAAGCTTCCAAGTGCAGTGGCCGTATGAATAATCCTTGCATTCAAAAAATATTGCGTTAACTACAGTGAACATTACTAATGTTTTGAGAGTCTCCCATGGTTACTGCAGTGCGTTAACTAAAGTAAGGACTCTGTATAGGGCCACATATCTCTAATCACTTGTAAATTAGGAATCCTGGTCAATGTTTTTATTTTAAGGACTGATCCCAACCTTTTAATCGAAGCACTAATTGCAAGCTTCTGCCGAACAATGAGTGCTTTAGTCTTTACCGAGGATGGAAAGTACATCGATTTTCGAAGGCTTGCAGAATCATTGCAAATGGCCGGGATCCGGACATGTTCGCCAGATTGTGTCTATTGTTCTATAGACAAAGCTGTAACAATAAAAATAATACTGTAGACAATTGGTTAAAACGAAATCCGGGGGAACAAAGATGTATGTTCGTTTAGGTATAGACAGAGAAGCCTAAAGAGAGAAAAATAAACAGGACGTCTTATTCCCTTTTGTTTTAACGATACTTTCGGTTTAAACGTTTTTCTTTTCATCGTTGTCTACTGCATTAATCTAGAAATGGTAGTATTTACAGCAGCAGTGGCGGTAGAGCTTCAAAAGTTATACTGTAATGAAGCGTTGCGGTTGTTGTTGTTTTTCTTTTTCCTCTTCTTCTTATTTTTCCTCTTCTTCTTCTTCTTCTTCTTCTTCTTGATGTTGTTCTTGTTCTTGTTGTTCACCGCTGCCATTAATGCCATTTTTGCCATCTCTTGTTAATTACTGTTATTGTTGTTGGTGGTGATGGTGGTGTTTTTGTTCTCTTCCTATGTCTTCTTCTTCCTTATCATTATTATTATTATTCCTGATGATGGATTTTGTAATTCCGAAAATTTGACATTTTCTTATTGTGTGCTTCTTTTTGTAATTTAAATAAAATTGTATAGTACGACACTAGTAGACGCTATTATATTTTTTTTGTGTGTGAAACAAATGGTGGTGTTATTGTTGTTGTTGTTGTTGTTGTTGTTGTTGTTGTTGGTGGTGGTGGTGGTGGTAGTGATGGTGATGGTGATGACAGTGGTGATGGCTGTTAGTGGTGATGGTGGTAGTGGTATTGGTCATATGATGGTGGTAACAAAGTCAAGACAACACGTTCATGTAAATTCTATAAAAATATATTTTACGATACGATCTTATTAGCCTTAGAATCTCTCACGCCGTCGTTTCCGTCCAAGCTGAATTGCCTGGTGGCCTTAAAGTTACTAGTATAAGTGGGTTTTTAATAGATTAATAGTTCTTTGTGATTGTTTCTGTAACCGCCAGTTGTTGGTTTGCACTGGCTGGAACAAGAGTTGTTTCCCTTGATCTAAGATCACAGATTGGAAGTAGCATCATACTTCCTGTCCAGATATAGCAGTCTCATTAGAAGCGTGGGTGCTGTTACTAGTTCTTTTAATTTTGTTTTCAAGTTGGCCAAGATTACATACTAAACGTGCAGATAAGTAGTTTTGAAGGAACTGGACTCAACATTAGGTAGGTTGACTTTACTGTTCTGTATACTAAGCCACCTAGAAAATGGCTTCTTACGTTTTACATCTTGCATCATCCTGGTGTTATTAATCGCCATGTAGTGTGCGCATAGTGCTACGCCAGCCCTGTTCAGTACAATCCTCAGGATTTCTCAGAAACTTTCTAGCTCAATTCCTCCAGCCTCTCTCAGAAGAGTTCTTCGCAGCGTTCTCTATGATGACCTCTTTTTCGTTTTCCCAGTTTCTTCCATTTTAGGACTCTCTGTGCAATTCGTGCGTCATTTCTTAGAACGATTTATTCAATATATGTTCACTTTGTTTTAATCATTAAGTTGGGTTGGGCTGACAAATGACACTTCTCTTATCTCGGCGCTAGTCTAGGTTTGAAATCACCTTATTCAACAGACACAATATTTCTGATATGTCTGATTTCTATGGAATTTAATTTTTTTTTTTCAATTTCTTTGGTGATCTGCAGACCTGTAATTTATTTTGCCATGTTTCCAATATAGCTCCATAATTTTGATTTTAGCTGGTCCCTGGGCCCAAACTCTCTCCGGTCGCTCTGGCCCAAACCATTTCTTACCCCAATTTGTGACTTAATGAGCTTACAACTACCTTTGCAAAATTAGTAAGATTTTCAGTCCTGACAGAGGCTACTCGTGATATATATAATTTTTTATACAAATTTTCTGAAGTTGAAACCTCAAAAGCCAGTGGATTGTCAAGATCCGTAGGAACCTCAAGAACCTGTTACAGGCAATTTGAAATGAAGTAGGGCGATCTGGCAAATCGAAAAGGCACCTATAACGTGCCAATGAATTTCTTGGCAAATAGTTGTTGCCGTGTAAAGCTAAAATAATCCGTAAGGAGTTTATGAGTTTTTCAGTGCTTAATAATTGGCAATAAGACAGCCCTTTGGTAAACTTTCACTTCTCCGAACTTGCGTTGTTTGATTTCATGAATTATTCACGTCTCAGCACTGGACGGATATCTATCCCTTCTATTGTGTTGGAACATAGTAAACAGGAAACTGGCAATCTCTCCTATTTCAAAGAGAGCTGGAGTCTTTGCAATAGACAATAATATTTACCGTTTTAAATAATCTCATTATTTCCACTTCGAAATAGGGTTTTGAGGCATCTTTCTGCTTCCACTTTGAAACTGTGGCGTAAGTTTTGATTTCACTATAGGGTAACAAACGTTTTATGTACTGAAAAAAAAAAACATTTTCCGCTTTAACCTCTTTTGGTCGTCGATTTAAACATTTTCTAAGATAATTGTGTGTTTTCCATTACGAAATTCTACGTGCAAACTACGACTCGCAAAAGGTCTAGACTATATAATGTGCAGGTTGGAACATTACACAAAACTTCTCTTTTGCACCTTCTGTTTTTCTCTTTCTCAAGTTTTCTCCACACTGTCAAACTTTTCCAATCTCTTTTTATCTCTTAGTGTGTCATACCTTTTCTCTGTTGTTTACTCTGTCATGTGTCAATTTTACCAAATTGTGTCGTCCGTCTCATGAAGGGACGTATGCCACATTTGCTAACTTTTCGGAACAGCGTGTTATAGTGTCAATAAGATTCAGAAATGATAACATACGCCTAACCATAAATGTTTGATATCTCAGAAATTATTAGAGCTATCGACACGCCTCGTTGTGAGAACACAGATCTCGCTTTGGGCTTTCGGAAAGTAGTCTCAGCTCAAACAACCCCAAAATGTGGCATACGCTCCTTCGTTGAATAGGCGACCATTTCTTTTTAGTAATGTCTCCGTCTGTGAATCTTTCTGCATGTCATCGTTGTCTGTCTGTCTGTCTGTCTGTCTGTCTGTCTGTCTGTCTGTCTCCCCTTCTCTCTCTCTCCTTCCTTTCCTATCTCTCTTCCTTTCTATATATCTCTCCCTCTCTCTATTACATGTAGTTGCTAACAGCTTTTTACAACGACAACAGTAAGAATCTGACTCAAAACGTAAAATAAAAGAAACAAAGGCGGAAAACAAGAAAGAAAAGCCATAGGATTTTGTGCCGTTGTTTTTTTTTTAAATCAGCAATTTAACCTACTTTGAGACCTTCCAAATTAATTCCACAGCATTTGTAAAAGTTTTGATTTGAGACGGGAGCCGTAGTCTGTTAAACTTGAAAACTTTGTCTTTTAGGGAAAAAATTGCAGTGATGTAATGTATGGGAAATGCAAAAGGCCAACTTTTTCATTTCGAGAGCGAATCTAAAATCAAGGGTGCAACTTGAAGATCCAGCTGAGTACCACAGTTTGCCCAAGATCTAATACAATCTCGTTTTCTCTCTCCGAAAGCCGAGTAACATCTGCTGGAACAGGCTCTGTCGCCGTTACAAGCTCTTAGACATGACTGGAGTGTCTCTCTCTGTCGTTTCTCTGAGATGTCTCGAGCTGGCAGAGCTGAGTAAACAAATTATTTAATACAGTATAAAGATTAGCGTCGAAATTTTCAATAACATCTGCTCAGATGACTTTGTTCCTCAGAGTAGTTTCCCTTCAGTGGAGGCTAGAATGCCATTCTCCATTGTTTGCAGTAACAGTTTCATCAATTCTACTCAGTGAGAAGTTGTTTTTTTTCCTTCTAATCATCCCAAAAGACGCTACATGATTGATAAAGAATAGTTTGTTGTTTTTTGATTTGCCTCTGTTTCTACTAGTCTATATTGCTTGTACATATGTTGATATTTATTCTTCAGCAAGTATGGTCTGTATGTGAAGCTCCTCGTCTAATAGATATATAGACAGGCAAGGAAAGATATATATATAAGGCTAAAGATAAAATAAAAAGTCTACAAAAGCACCGATCCTTATAAATGACGTCTCTAATGCATGCTAATGTAAATTCATGTTAGTTGGTTTCCCACAGGCGTGATACAGACATCTTTTGTTTGTTTGTTTTTTTCACTTTAAAATACGCACAAATCCGCGGGGTCAGAATTATTTCTGATTTTAGTGTCTAATGGCTACAACAAAATCCCTTATTCACCTGATCTCCAAGTACACAATTATCCAAAGGCGAATGTAAACGAAAAAATGTTTATCAGTTATGAAAGCTGTACTCGATGTCTTTAGACATAGGCTCCAGGTTAGGAAAACAAAAGGCGTGATGCAATTTGTAAAAAAAAAATATAAATGTATCACTAGGCTTTTGCTGAAAATAAGAGGAATACACGACTTCATTGTCTACATCTTGCAGGTATTGGTGGATTCATTTTGTTTTATATTAATTTCATTACGTAGTTCCTAGACACGTTGTCATGCTCTGTTTACGGAATAAATCAACCGATTTACCAAACAAATAACGTCACGATTATCGATCAAGATTTTGGTCTACTCAACTTGTGAATTACTCACACAATGCTTGGATAATACACCGCAATCACTGCTAATGTCAAAAATCCTATAAAAGTAATATGTTATTGCCGCCAGCTAAATTTAAGGTTGTTTCTCATTGCCATCGTCATGAGTTTGGAAACTAGGGTGCTTTAATGCCGGGTGAAAAGAGAAGCTCTGGTGACCTTAGCCGGACTCATGACGTCAGCCAAAATACAGCTATATCTTGATAAATCTTCGCCTCTCCATTTTTTTTTTAAAATTCGTTTTTAACCATAAAATTTCGATCCCAATAGAGGATATTTTCTGAAAATATTCCTAAAACTCACAGCTTACCCTGGATAATCACCAAACACGCAGCGAGAGTAAGGGTGTACCACAAAACTGACGTCTTCATGTTGAGAGATGGTGCTACCAGTGAAGATCGTCTAGACCGGCTTGGAAAGTCTGCGCAGTGGCACGAGGGCTGTTCTTTCTTATACAGCACGATTTGGGATGCGGAAGGGACAAAAGTAGGACAGTATGATTCAAAAGTTCGAGGCAAACCGATTTTATTGTTCTGAGGCTCGGTTAATTGACTCGGCTAGTTAGGATCGAGCTCCAGGATCGAGTTTTAGTTCTTTATTGAGTCGCTTAAATCTAAGTTGACTTCTGTTAGCCACGAAGGAGGGCTGCGTCTCAGAGCTTCTATGTTGCAAATTAAGTGAAAAAGTGAAGTTAACTTTCCGGGAAGCGGAGAAGAGTTAGCAATGGCGGGCAACTAAACAGTGCGGTCACTAGGGAAGTTGAGTTAAGGTGACACATTGTAAACAGATGACTCCTTCACGTCGCGATCCTCCAGTCTATATTAACAGCCTTCCTTTCTCTTACGAAATGAAATGGTCGAGATAGAAAGATCGAGCTTAGGATCGAGCTTTGAGATTATAGCCGTGCGAAGATCAAGCCCAAGCGACTACTCTGATCAGCTCAGCACTACTAGTTAGGGTTCTTCTCATCAAACTTTGGCCCAAAGCAAGAATGTTTCATGAGTTCTAATTCTGGAACAACATTTATCACGAAGCGAGAATTGTGTCATTGTTTTTGTTCACAATTCTTTTGCACTGATGGCGGTGGTGGTGGCAGCGGTGGTAGTTGTCATGATGGTGACGGTGGTTGACGTAGTTATGGAAGAATTAGTTACAAGAACCATAGTGATATTATCGGTATTCACTTTGTATTGGTGATGGTGGTAGTCGTCGTAATAGTAGTGTTGGCGGTGGTAGTAGTAGTGACAGAAGTGGTGAAAAGTAAGCTCAGGTGGTGTTCACTGTATGTTCGGGCCTGTTGCCACTTCCAAGAACAGAGTTTTTGCAATCCCTTTCCATTTATCTCAGACTACCTCAAAAGTTGAATGCTAACGCTTTATTAAACAGCATTTTATTAGAGTGCAATGAATATTGACGAGTAATCAAGAAGGTTTGACCCGTGCAGAGTGTCTGCAAAGTAGATAACGATGGCTTGGGGCAACAACCCGACATCTGACATTTTGGAAAGTTTACAGGAGAAAGAAAAAACTATCTTATACATCGTTGATAAGCTTATTTAATTCGACACAGTGACATAATATTAGTGTAGACATTTTGCAACTTGTGAATGAAGTCATTTGTCTTAAAAAATTCATGTTTCCTAGAACTTGTCTTTAATAGCTATTTGTCGTAATTTGGCTCTCAAGGTTGTTGGGGCAAGAATCCGCCAACGGACATTGTCGGATTCTAGAAGTACGTTTTTAGTGCAAGAATCCGCCAAAAGCATTTGTCGGGTTCTTGCCCCAAACATTTCGGGCAGTTACATCTCGTTTTTATAGGAAAGATAGAGTGCTGTCGGAATTTAGAAGTACATTCAATGTGCCATTGTATATCTTTGGGGAAGCTCTCGATGTGTTGTTTCACAGACATAATTATNTCTCGAGCTGGCAGAGCTGAGTAAACAAATTATTTAATACAGTATAAAGATTAGCGTCGAAATTTTCAATAACATCTGCTCAGATGACTTTGTTCCTCAGAGTAGTTTCCCTTCAGTGGAGGCTAGAATGCCATTCTCCATTGTTTGCAGTAACAGTTTCATCAATTCTACTCAGTGAGAAGTTGTTTTTTTTCCTTCTAATCATCCCAAAAGACGCTACATGATTGATAAAGAATAGTTTGTTGTTATTTGATTTGCCTCTGTTCCTACTAGCCTATATTGCTTGTATACATGTTGATATTTATTCTTCAGCAAGTATGGTCTGTATGTGAATCTCCTCGTCTAATAGATATATAGACAGGCAAACAAAGATATATATATAAGGCTAAAGACAAAATAAAAAGTCTACAAAAGCACCGATCCTTATAAATGACGTCTCTAATGCATGCCAATGTACATTCACCTTAGTTGAGTTCCCACAGGCGGGATGCAGACATCTTTTGTTTTTCACTTTAAAATACACACAAATCCGCGGGGTCAGAATTATTTCTGATTTTAGTGTCTAATGGCAACAACAAATTCTCTTATTCACCTGATCTCCAAGTACACAATTATCCAAAGGCGAATGTAAACGAAAAGATTTTTATCAGCTATGAAAGCTATAATCGATGTCTTTAGGCGTTGGCTCCAGGTTAGGAAAACAAAAGGCGTGATGCAATTTGTAAAAAAAAAAATAAATAAATGTATCACTAAGCTTTGCTGAAAATAAAAGGAATACACGACTTCATTGTCTACATCTTGCAGGTATTAGTGGATTCATTTTGTTTTATATTAATTTGATTACGTAGTCCCTAGACACGTTGTCATGCTCTGCATACGGAATAAATCAACCGATTTACCAAACAAATAACGTGACGATTATCGATCAAGATTTTGGTCTACTCAACTTGTGAATTACTCACACAATGCTTGGATAATACACCGCAATCACTGCTAATGTCAAAAACCCTATAAAAGTTCATTGCCATCGTCATGAGTTTGGAAACTAGGATGCTTTAATGCCGGGTGAGAAGAGAAGCTCTGGTGACCTTAGCCGGACTCATGACGTCAGCCAAAATACAGCTATATCTTGATAAATCTTCGCCTCTCCATTTTTTTTTTAAAATTCGTTTTTAACCATAAAATTTCGATCCCAATAGAGGATATTTTCTGAAAATATTCCTAAAACTCACAGCTTACCCTGGATAATCACCAAACACGCAGCGAGAGTAAGGGTGTACCACAAAACTGACGTCTTCATGTTGAGAGATGTTGCTACCAGTGGAGATCGTCTAGACCGGCTTGGAAAGTCTGCGCAATGGCACGAGGGCTGTTCTTACCACGATTTGGATGGAGAAGGGACAAAAGTAGGGCAGCTTGATTCAAAAGTTCAAGGCAAACCGATTTTATTGTTTTGAGGCTCGGTTAATTGACTCGGCTAGTTAGGATCGAGCTTTAGGATCGAGTTTTAGTTCTTTATTGAGTCGCTTAAATCTAAGTTGAGTTCTGTTAGCCACGAAGGAGGGCTGCGTCTCAGAGCTTCTATGATGCAAATTAAGTGAAAAAGTGAAGTTAAATTTCCGGGAAGCGGAGAAGAGTTAGCAATGGCGGGCAACTGAACAGTGCCGGGCACTAGGGAAGTTGAGTTAAGGGGGGGTGCGCCTCCTGGGAGTGAAATCGTGAATGCCTGAACTAGGGACTTTTTAAGCTTTAAATTCAGATTCAGTATGGTCAAATTAGAGGAAAAATGTGGATTTCTTTTTTTTTGTTTTGTGTACGGTTGCCATGGCAACGCCGCCATATTGGATTTCGTGTGTTGAAAATGAGCTATTTTCAAAAGCCTAAGGCTCCTAGAGTTTTGAATGTGATCATTTCAAATTTTGTACACTTATAAAATAGCTCTATAAAAATAATAAAATGCATTTGTTTTTTGTTTATTTACCATACAATGTCAGTAAAAAAAATTTGAAATAGGTGTGTTGACGGATGTGTATTTTTCTCAATTTTCCACCAGATAATCGACTTTTTTTCAAAAACGTGAATTAAATCTAGAAAAAAGGATGCATTTTATTGAAACCCATTCTATGAGATAGATATATTCCAAATTTGAAGTCAGTCGGTTCAGAACTAAAAAAGTCTTAGGCAAAAAAGTGGAGAAAAACAACATTTTGAGAAAAACGCATTTGAAGTTTTGATAGCGCGTTTATACAAGGCTAAGATGACCATCTAGAGGTGCCCTTTCAGGGCATAAAAC
>JAWQUT010000846.1:57065-68241 GCA_033807755.1 Ellobium chinense
GAGGTGGGGGGGGGGGGGGTGCTATGGCCCCTTGACACGGTATTTATCATAAAGCTTAGGGTGCCTCAGCTGAAAAATAAAGATTTAATCCATTCTAGATATGCAGAGCCACATAATGAAGAAGTATAATTAAGAAACAAAGTACACTGCAGCCTTCACAACATCGAAAATATACCACTGGGTTTGCACGCAAAATGTTTCAGGAGCCTAGCTCTGGATATAAACACAACAAGTCTGTGGGGTCTGTCACTATTATGATAAACAACAAGTTCCGAATCTCTTGAGAAACTAGACTGTTTTGTGTGAAAGTTGAATATGTTTATGATAATGATATAAAACTTTTACTTTTAAACACCTCTATATGTTAAAGTTGACCATCCATATATTTATAAATAAAGATGTAAAACTAATTCAAATGAATTTCTTTTAAAAAAAAGCTATTGGAAAATGAAAGAGGAAATTAGCAAGGCTACGGTTCTTCAAATTTCCTTTAAAAAAAAAAAAAAATTCAAGAAATTTACTAAAACTTGACATTTCTGCCATGGACATCAGGACGACATATTTGAAGGGTGCAGATGCAGTTTTTCACATATGACTTTACCTTTGCAACATTTTATCCTCATCTTCCAGACCACAGACCTCTTTTCCTTTATTAAGAGCTTCATAAAATGTCACCTGTCAATAACAATAAAAAGGAATCATCACAAAATGCTAATATATATTACAGCTTATAAATCACAGGTCAGAAATAGTACTGAGCAACCAAGTGTACAATATTTATGGAAGCTGTATAGGACTATAGGTTATGACGTAGGTTACTTAACATAAAAAGCCAGAAATCAAGCACCCGTTTTCTGACAATGGCTGCTGGATGAAAGGAGAAATCGAAAAGTCGAAATGAAGCTAAGCTTATTTCAGATATGCAACCTCACAATAACTGAAAATATCTGACACAAAGAACCCGTCATGATGTAAAGATTTGTAAGACTGACTAGACATTCAAGACACACTGATTTTGGTACTCTCTATCTCAAAGTTCATCTGACCCTACAGAATGGCAAATACTTCATTTACATGTATTTATACTCACAATAATCAACCCTTGATTATTAACCCTTGACACACTACACATCCACCACAACGAGAGTGCTTGAACACATCAGCTGATTGTATCATGTTGTGCCTCACCAGACCTGGTGCCAGTGATTGCTTTCATACTAGCCAGGCCAGACCAGTGAGGAATAATGTTTCTCACCAACATCTGCATCACCAGACCGAGTACAGTCTAAGCAAGATTAATAAACTTGTTAAAAACTCTTTCAACCAGTAGACAGAAGTTAGAGCAACTTATGCCAGCTCTAGGGCCACAAGCCTTAAAAAATCCATCTGACACCAGGAACCCGTATCAGTGTAACCATCCTTTAAGAGAGACTATCTAAATACACAAAGCACTGACCTGGTCATTCTCTGTGCCAGAGTCCATCAGGCTCTGCTGTATGGCAAACTGTAGCAGTTCATCATCCTCGTCTCTCAGCCTCTCGTGGTGAGCATCACCTCCTGGAGCCAGGCATACAAGACATCCATGACATTAAAGACAACAGGGAGCAAATCTGCTATCTACAGTACACTTGTGTTTATTATGTCTTCATAAGGAAATCTTTTCATTTAATTGATAAAGCTCAAAGAAGAGAAGATATTCAAATAATGCTGACAAGATTACGGACAGACATTTTCTTTGTGTTTCTCAAACAGGAAAAAGAAAAAAAATGCCCACATTAAGAATCGCCCACCAAACCTTTCATTCTCAAGCCCAGTGTTCTGACTGCTGAGCTATTGAGCCAATGGGGTACCCTGTTAACAGATAAGTGTCTCATAGTGGCAAAAAAAAAAATAATATGTGATCTAGTATCTCTTAGTCATATATACCTAAAGGGGAAGGAAAAAAATGCAATGGAGTTTGTCAGTGTAACATGTCAATATCTTTACTGCTAGGCAGGGGGACATGCTGTATGAGAGAACAGGCTCACTACTATGATCTTGGTTCCTGATACAAATACTGATCTCAACATAGCCAGTTTCACAAGCTTACCAATTCTACCATAGTTGGGTGGAGCACTGAAGCACTCATCCTCTATAAAACAAGTGATCTGTTCCGGTGTCTTCACAGTAGTCACATACTGAGCCTCATTCTCACTGGCCTGGATGTTGCCGAAGGTGATCCGTGCATTCAGAACATGGAATAACGGGATTTCTGTGGAAGAATAACATACATGCAGTTGTTAATTTTGAACAGGGGATGTCTCAGTCAGGGATACCCTACCTTTCCAAAAAGAATTGTGACTGCATCATCAAATTTCGCCTCTGAAAGTAAAAGATGTATCAGCCAAAAAAAGCCCATGTATATCATATCAGCCATAACCATACCAGCCAGTCATATTCCACGGACAATGGAAAAGCAAAAAAGCACAAGCAATGATTCTTGGAATTGCGGCTTGCAATGCCCAGATGACTGTATATGCTTAATAAATGTGAGTGGTCTAGATCCTCAGTGATATCTGAAACATTCTGTCCGTGCAGTGAAGCAGTAAAGAAATCAAATTTTCAACAACCTGTGACATGACAGGATTAATTTCAGCCTAACAGTATGAGAATTATATTATCAATTTTACAGAGCAGATCATGCATGCCATTCAAAACCTTGGTCTACACTTTAACAATAGGTCTAAAATATTAATGAAGCAGAGCCTCCCTATACTCCTTTAACACATTCTCCAAACATCATGAAAATTGATTTTTTTTTTGTTTTAAAAGACGTTTCCTACACATTCTTATAAACAATATATAGAATGGTGCTGAGAATTATTAATCTAAAAACAAGTCAGGACAATATCTGAGGTGATGCGTGGATGAAAAAAAACCAGTTATTCTTACACGGAATGGCGACATGTGGAGAAAAAATGTTAAGGATTATCAAAACTACAAAAAAAAGTTATGATTATATCAGAAATGATGAGTGGAAAAAAGAATGGTAAATTCTGACACTGAGCGGTGACATGTGAAGGAAAAGTGTGGAGGATTATCAGGCTAAGAGACAAAAACGTAATGACAATATCAGAGGACCTCACCAATTTTGATAGGAAAGCCTGCTGGTAACTGGAGAGTGATAAAGTCTCGGAGCTTGGCAAAGTGAGCGTTACTCTGAGCCATCAAATCAATGATGGGAATCACTTGCTCCTGCAAAGACAATGGGTAGTCCTCACATAGCCACAGGCTGGCCTTGAACTTTTGAATTTTGGTAGACTGCTCTTTGGGTCGCCCGATGTCTTTGTCCCCGAGGTCAACTACGGAGCTGAAGTACTCCTCAGGGCTGATGTTGCCGGGGTTGTATGATGTCACTGTTGAAAGCTACAAAAAAGGCAACAGACAGAGCATATATATATATAAATATTTAGATTCATTTTGATTGTTTTAGAGACCTACAATTAAAAATGTTATCTACATATATAACTGGCCAAAAATGTTTGTTTTTCTTATTTTCTTTATGACATGTTCAAGCTTCCCTCTTGTATTTCTTGAAGATGGAAACTACATAAAGCTGCCCAGGATTAATACTGTTGTCAGTCCAATATTGCTTTGAAAGACTTACGACAGTATTATTTCCATGTGGCGATGTGTATTTCTATAATAATGATGTACTGTTTAGTCTGCTGTGTCTGTCCTACCATTTGTTAAATGCCATTTTGACCACCGATAAACCACCTAGAAGGTCTGGACATGATTAATAAGCTTGTTAAATTTGTTACAGGGGTGAAAATAGCACAGAATGGACAAAAGCAGAAAACTGCCAACACTGGGCCGGGCTACGTCACTTGACATGGATAGAAGAAACACAACTGATACCTCGCAAATATTATTGATATCAGAAAACTGAAGTTCTCTGCTCATCAAAATAATGGACAAAGTGGAGAGTAGCAGAAGATTTACATCCCTGACCATAAATAAGGCTTCGCGTCTATACATAGCTAAAAGGTATAACTAATTGTCTCAGTGCAATAACTCCAATAAACAAATTTGAAATGTCACAGGTGAGCATAAAAGCATTTCATTTCCCAAGGCACAGCCATACATGTATCCAACTGCAGCCGCAAAACATTTTATGAAAATTACATTGAGGCATTCAAGACAAAAATTGTTTAAAACTTTAAATTATTATTGCATCAAGGCGATGAACTGTTCACTCCATTAATAACCATTCACTAACATCTAATGATGAAGTTCCTTGGTGAAATTTATCATTTCCATCACAAAGTGATTATTAGTCAAGACTTTATTGAGCACAGCTGACT
The DNA here is from genome assembly GCA_033807755.1 of Ellobium chinense. Lineage (NCBI taxonomy): Eukaryota > Metazoa > Mollusca > Gastropoda > Ellobiida > Ellobiidae > Ellobium > Ellobium chinense. Next base: position 61,412 of record JAWQUT010000846.1, read on the forward strand.
ACTTTGCAATGATTCTGACAGACAAAGGCTAGTCCAGAATATGACGAACTGAAAGGCTAGTCATGATGAACTGAAAGGCTAGTCTAAAACATGATGAACTGAAAGGCTAGTCTAAAACATAATGAACTGAAAGGCTAGTCTAAAGCATGATGAACTGAAAGGCTAGTCTAAAACATGATGAACTGAAAGGCTAGTCTAAAACATAATGAACTGAAAGGCTAGTCTAAAACATGATGAACTGAAAGGCTAGTCTAAAACATGATGAACTGAAAGGCTAGTCCAAAACATGAGGAACTGAAAGGCTAGTCCAGAACATGAGGAACTGAAAGGCTAGTCTAGAACTTGAGGAACTGAAAGGATAGTTCAGAACATGACGAACTGAAAGGCTAGTCTAAAACATGATGAACTGAAAGGCTAGCATAGAACATGATGAACTGAAAGGCTAGTATAGAACAAGAGGAAGTGAAAAGGATTAGAAAACACTACAAGTCACACATCATGCTAGCTAAAACCAGTTACCCCTTCCAGGCTGTTGCTGCTGTGGGTAGTACTGATGGTCTCCTCCGCAGTACCTAGGAATGATTCAAGTGGTGTCTTGCTGGACGATTTCTTGGCTTTCTGCTTGTCCTTGCCAGCCAAGTGTTCTGTGCGCGTTTTTGTGACTAGTTCAACATTATTGGCGGTGAAAACCTGCAAGAAATGTTAAACACTCCATTTAGTACAACTTTCCAAGCTGTGACATTATTTACCTGATCTAAAGATGACGACGTGAGCTTTAAGTATTTTGATCATGTACAAAAGTTGAAATTCTGAAAAATAACCATGTGTTACTTATTACTTGCCTCCGGAAATAACAACGCTGTACTCTGGACTACTCCATACATGCTCCTTTCTTTGATTCAAAGATTTTTCTATTACTTGTCTTTGTTGTTATATTGGCATACCAGTAAAAGGCACCCCATAAAAAATCCTACAGAAGTCAGAAAGATGGCAAAATATAAACCAAAAGACAAAGCCAAAAATAACCATTAAAAAAATGAAAGCAGAGACAGCCGATGGGGAAAGGCACAATGAATCTACTTTCATAAAACTAAAGATTTGAAGGGTGCTACGCAAAGACTGTATCGTTGTTTGAATTATATAAGAAACATAAGGCCTTTGCGCAGGCACCCTTGAAATACTTGTCACAAACTCCTTACCTTTAAAAAGCACTGAACACAATAAGTAAACATTCCAACTAACTTACTTTACAGTCATATCCATTTACTGACTCCGATTTATCACTTCTCCAGCCCCAAATACCAGACTTGCTCCTGAAAAATAAAAAGCATGCATCAGGATGTCAACGAATAATAGTCTATGCATGAAGAGGTTGCTTCTACTGCTAATGCATCTTCATCACCAATGAAGATTACATATTGATTAATATATATATGAATATATAGCAAATTTTTACTAGTCACCTTGTCATGAAGAGTGGAATAATCTGCTATAGAGAAGGAAAATAAAATTTTATCTGTTTTGTTATTGTATTTGAATGGCACAAGATGGTGGTATGTTCTTTTCTACCTAGGGCAGATTGATTGCAGGACAAATCCTGGCCAAAGCCAAGCGAATTAACTTCAATGCTTTAGGGTATAAAGCCAAGTTTATACCTGGCTACCCACTTCCTCATTTCAATACTCTGGATCAAAGATAAGATAAGCATTGGATAAATGTCATTATCTATAAGACGGAAAATTGGCTTGGTTGCAGTATACATATATATACACCTGTAACCGATCTAAGATGAAGAGAGCTTAACCAACCTTTCAAATGATATCCTGTTGGTGTCGACATACGTTGTACAGGCAGGAGAAGTAAGCCTTGCTGCCACAGCCTCTTCAGAGGGCTGCATAACACTCGGGTCAGCTGACACAGGCAAAACTCTGATAGTTTCCTGGTACACTTCATGCAGGTCGTGATCAACTTCCATTATTGAGGCGATGTTGTCTCCTGGAGAATCATAAGGATTACGGATTATAATTAATGACTTGTCAATGGAAACAACATCACTGCATTCTAGATAGCTCTATATCTGTACTGCACTCCTGTTCAGAACACATCAGAGAGTAAACTATTCTAATTGTATGCAGGGATGACAGCAGCTGGGGGCAAACTTTTCAGAAACTAAGCTCAATATAAGCCCATAATAGTCTTTGTTCACCATGATAATTGCTTTGTCATGTATTCTTCATTTTCATGTACTTTGTTCTCTCCTTAAAATACTTGGGTTTTGCAGATTTTCAGCTTCCCGAAAATTTCAGCGTTCTGCCATCCCTGTATATCTGCTTACAGATTACATTACTTCAACATTTGCAATCTCACATATTGGACACTGAAGGTGACATACACTAGTAAGTACGGGTTGGCTGCCTGGACATATTGGGTCAGTAGTAAAAGAAGACAGTGCCATCCTCATACTTTTGAACATATTCCATAATGAAATACATTCAAGCTGATCTGCTCACCACAAACAAAAATTTGAAGTTCTTAAGCACTTGACTCTTTTCCTCCACACATCTTCACTCCGCTGCACAATTTACCATTCTTTTCCTCCACACATCACCACTCCGCTGCACAATTTACCATCCTTTTCCTCCGCACATCACCACTCCGCTGCACAATTTACCATCCTTTTCCTCCACACATCACCAGTTAGCTCACAAAGCTTCAAAGTGATATTTTTCAGGTTTCTTCAGAATGTAGATGAATAGGCCTTTTTTTCTTAATGACGTTGTGGGGGAAAAAGTATTACGTGCAGCAAAAGAAATGTTGAAATGAAAGAAGAGTAAAGATCAGAGAAGGTTTTCCCAGTCTCAGATACAACCCACATTCCCTATCAGGCATGCCTAGAATAAGCTGAGCCTGCTGCACAAACACAACCGAGAAGTGGGTATGATTTAACTGTTCAAAAGAATATGCAGTAACAACTGTAACAGCCATGATGCTTAACAATTCCTCACAGCTTACCTGTGACCTTGAATATGTAGCTGCGACTGCCCCTCTGCCAAGTCATGTTATCAAATCCCAAGAGAGTTGTGTCTATACGCACATTCGATCCTGTATGGAGATTAAATCAGCAATAAATCACGCTAACAATATATGCCACATTCTCTGTGAATGAACCTACACACCAAGAGATTATAAGTAAAGCTGTACTAGACCCAAAGTTGCCACTTGAATATCTAAAAGTGGCACAAGTACTTGCTAACATAGAAGAAAACTTAATAAAGTAAGACATTTTAAATATCCCATAAACAATCACAAAATATTGTGAAACATGGCAAAGAAACTTGATAAATGATGTTTCTACATACTTGAATGCAGAAAAACTATGTGTTTAGCAGAAGCTGTCATGGTGATATTGTATGTCATCTCTCAAATGGGCTTATCTTTGTCAAAACTGTTGTTGAGGCAACTGGGTGATTGTGTCTGAATACAGTTCTTTACTGCAACACAATTTGCATCTACTCTGTGTTCCCTTGTTAAGAGCATTTGCAGTTTTGCGGAAACATTTTGCTGGGAAAGGAGTATCGACATGAAGATCACATACGTGCAAAACTGATTCTGGTGTTCATCCTGTAATGATACCTACTGTCTTGTATGTTACATCATCAGTTACTGGTGGGCATTAATGTTGCAACATCTCCTGTGCTTACCTTTCTTCCACACTTTATAAGTATCACTTGGGCATATGCGTGATATCAGGGGTACTGAAACAATCAAATGGAAATAAAACCTATATGTCACAATACAGTCAACAAAAGAAATTGTAAATTCACAGAGAATAACACCATTAGCTTTTCCTGAGAAAGTCAGCCTGTTCTCTAACAATCCATGAAAACAAAAGCGTCAAACTTTTCCAGTATAGTTAGAAAGCAACAAACCAGTCAGCTAAAATTTTTCTCCAGACTAAAGTGAACCATGGACACCAACCTCACAGCGAGTCTAGTTAAATAACAAGCACTTTCGCTGATACTGCAGAGGTGATTGACAAATTCCCCTGCATCTCTTTGTTCTCTGGATATGTACAAGAATTCACAGTAAAATTAACTGAAATCATATAATTGCTAGAGACAACACAAAAGTTCAGACATTTTCACAGCACTTACCCCAGCTAGTGAACTCCCACTTCATCTCAACATAGAAGTCAGGGGACTTAAGGAGAGAAATTTAAAAAAAAAAAATGACAGTAAACTAAACCTTATGCTATTCCAATGCTGATAGGGGAGATGAATCCCTCTTTGTAATTGCTTGTGCGCATCAATATAGTTGATCAAACAAGTATTTCTTAAAGTTATTGTGCTGCTGCAAAAACTCATCACAATAATGCAGCCATGTGAACTTTTATAGGGGAAAACTTTTTCCCTAAATTCCCAAATATTTGATTCCTTTGGGAAATATAGAGTAAATAAGAAGTTGCAGATTATCTACATAATATATTAAAAAATGTGACCACTAATGACTTTCAACCTATTAGATTTATTGTGATGCACCAGAGTTTTACCTAGACTATATATATTTATTGCAAGTCAACATATATTCCTCCTCAATTCAATGGGGCAATATTTTGTCTTTAAGTAATTATTCTGCTACTGATTATAATTAGATCTAAGTTTACTGACCTGTAGATGTTAACAGTTAGTATTTCAATTTATCTTAAATGTTGCTGACTGTTTTGCACTGACAAGTGCATTACTGACATTACCAATGTTGATGATAATGTGCCAAGGAAAGGAAACAATTTAAAGCAGAGGCATTTCATGGTTGATTATAAGGATCAAGACTGTAAAAAAGACCATAAACACAAACAAAACAGACTGAAAAACTACACAACTGACCTCTTGCAGCTTCCTCAAGAGATCAGGGACTCCAACAGTTCTTTTGGAGTATCTCTGGAAATCTCTGTGTTGGAGAACTAATTGCACAATCTCTGGGTCTCCAGTGCAGACAGCCTCATGGAGAACTAGATAAAAATAATGCCATGAAAATATTAAAACTATAAACTGTACACTGACATTATCAATCACAGATCATTCCAAAGATACTAAAATATGCCTAAAATCATCTAGCCGACAGTAACACGAAACTTATAGCCGCCATGTACTATCATCATTCTGAAGGGATCATCCAATAAAATGATTATATTTTGTCTGTGGGTATCACCCTTTCAGGATGCCATCTGCAGCACTTCCTTTGAAGTAGACTGTTTGATATTTATAAGTATAAGTACGAACTTTTATGACTTTTAACCTCTGTTACAGTACTTCATGCACAGGACTACTCTTTAATTATTATATTTAAGATGGGTTCTAAATGTTAAAGTATTCATTATACCAAGAGCTCATTTTCTGTGAGTCCACTGCACAAAGAAAGTATTATTACCATCTTCAACACAAGGGACCCCTGAGCATAGCAACAGATGTCTGATGAAACTGAGTGTCAAACTATAACAAAGAATTATAATTTTTTTAAAACTTCCAGTTGGCAGTTACTGTTCATACACTGGAGAGATGCACTAGACTATAAATATCAAGAACAAGCATTTCACATGTAAGACATCCTACCTGACCAGTATCCTTTATTTTCAGCATTTGCATCAGCTCCATGCCGCAAAAGTGCACGTGTGCTCTCTAAATGTCCTAAGGCCACTGCAAGGTGAAGTGGAGTCCGCCCTCTTGGATCCTTACATTCTATATTATGCTGCAAGGAAAGAATATAAGATTAAGCCTTGTGATATTTCTTCAGACTCAACAAGGAAGTACTGCTCCATACTTGCTGCACACACTAACTATTGCAACTAGTTCAATCCACATAATCAATAGACTGAATAGACCTATGCTATAGGCCTATTTACTAAAACAAGTTGCTTAGAGGTAAAGATCCTGGGTAGGAAGGTTAGATCCCATACAATAATTATTTACACTGCAAAAATTGTTTATGACTCAGCGAAGGTTAGTCAGGCCCACAAAAATAAATGCCAGCTAGTGCGTATCGGGCTACTGCTCCTGAACAGTGGGTGGCGGCACTGCAGAAAACAAGACATCCATCTATCCAATTTCCATGACATACCACTCTTTTCTCTAGCTCTACTTCCAGTTCTCGAAAGTTGTTGTGCCACACCAGCCAGTGTAAAGGATATTCGTCTTTCAACGATTTTGTCGCCATGACTGGCACAAAATCGACGAAAAATCAAAGCAGTGTAACGGCACAGCCTTGCCCCTACTTCCTGATCAACTTATTTTTATTGATCTTTACATCGGAAGTGAACCCATTTCTGAGATGTCGTAAAGCCAGAACCAAATGCAGTGTCGTAAAACCACTCGTTGGCAAAACCATTACTGAACCTGACGCGAAAGTAGGCATCCACACTCCACAGTTCAGTGGCAGTGTGACAGTGTGACTCTTATGACAACAGGCCTCTCTTCTTCAGCCCCTCTTCTTCCATCCCAACGGGGAAAAAAATATGTATTAATTCCACAGGCATCCAGATCTACTATTGTTATAAAATCATCAGCACTGTGATTAAGACAATAAGAACATTCCTCCTCTCAGTTTCCAACCAGATTCATACTAATGAATGTGTGTCTTTCGAGGAGGAGATTATCGTTAGACCATACTATTGATATGCTTGAATTTAGACTTAGTATAGGCCTACTATGAGACCATTAATGTACACTCCAACTGGGGGAAAGGCACTTAAAAATAATTTAATTATTCACTTCGACTAAATGTTGGCTTAGTGTAGACATATTTTTACGCTCTCAGTCGTTTAATGTAAATTGGGC
>JAWQUT010000846.1:68795-83580 GCA_033807755.1 Ellobium chinense
ATATATATATATATATATATATATATATATATATATATATATATATATATATATATATATATATATATATATATATATATATATATATATATATATGATTGGGCTACATGCAATGATGTCTAATTATCGATAAACTGATGTAATGATACGCACTGCGGCGACTGACAATGGCTTTGTTATAGATTTGGTTTGCGATGATGCAGATTAGTATATATACATATTTTATTCATTGCGCGCAATGTTTATATGTATGTATCATCTTGAATAATTGGCATAATATTCAAAAGCATTGTAAGAAGTATTCCTTTCTTAAACAAATTCTTTATCTCCTGTTAATGCGTTTTGAGTGAGTGAGTGAATGAGTGAGCGAGTGAGTGAGAGAGTGAGTGAGTGAGTGAGTGAATGAGTGAGTGAGTGAGTGAGTGAGCGTGCGGGCGTGCATGCATGCGTGCGTGCGTGCGTGCGTGTGTGTGAGTGTGTGTGTGTGTGTGTGTGTGTGTGTGTGTGTGTGTTCGTTCATGCATCATGGCACCATGCATCGTCATCGTGAAGGGGGACTCTGACAGCCCAAAGATTATCTTGTAATTCCTTTGTTTACTCCAGATAGAGAGACTGTCTCTGAAATCTCCAGTGGGTCTGGCATGGGCTCATTTATGTTTACTTTAATTCTAGGGCAAGATATTTTAGAAACTGAGATATAAATCAATAAAATATGCCCAAGTGGCAACTTTTCACCTGGTCTCCTCTTTTTCAAGCGCACAGTTTACACCCATCCATCCATCCATCCATCCATCCATCCATCCATCCATCCATCCATCCATCCATCATCCATCCATCCATCCATCCATCCATCCATCCATCCATCCATCCAATCACATATCCACCCATTTATCCATTCATTCATTCATTCATTCATTCATTCATTCATTCATTCATCCATCCATCCATCCATCTATCCATTTATCCATCCATCCATCCATCTATCCATCCATCCATCCATCCATTTGTCCATCCATCCATCCATCCATCCATCCATCTGTCCTCTACACCGTCCAAACCTCTCTATCTATTTGCCTGTCTGTCTACTCGATCATCATTGAATTTCCCCAAAAGCAAATTCTCATGATAGTCATCTCACAAGGCACACAAAATCTGGACATGAAAGACAGGCTAAAAATGCTATGAAGAAAACAAAATACCCGAGTAATTATTGGTGTTTAAATCTTCAGCCCAATCAATGATTACACATTTAAGAGAAATTAAATGAGATGCTTCCTTATCAACGGATCCCCTTATGTCAACAAAGGAGTTGGTACTTTCTAGATTAGCCATTTCAGTTTCATCGATTTCCATGGCAAAGAAGAAAACAACAGAATTTGTAAGACATGTCACAGAAAAATGAATATAAAAAAGCTGTTGTGTGCAGGGGCAGGTTACCATGAGCTTAAAGGAGGGGTTCCTGCCTACCCTCGTGCACTTTTTGTCTTTCCCTTGTATAGCACCAGAAAATCACAATGGGTCCTTTTTTTTTTGGCTTTGTTTTGTTGTTTTGNNGGGGAGGTGCTGCTCGTTACCCGAGCAATCAAGTGTGCGCAGGTTGAAGACGTTAATTAGGAAATTTGGAAGTTAGAGGTCGGCAAAATGGCGGCCACTATCTTTGGTTTCGTTATTTGTTAGTGGAACTTTTTATTAACACATTGTACCGGAAGAGGAAATGGCCAAAATTAAATATGGAAGAGATATATAAGTACAGTGAACACCTCTCATAAATCAGCGCATTTCTTTTCTATCTTTTCCACATCAGCCGCGGCCGTTTCGTCCTGCCTGTAAACTAGACTATTTTCCTGTTGCTTAGAATCTCCGATGGATCGTCCTCAGCAGAAAAGGACCACCCCTTTTACGCACATACGGGGACCAGACAAACGTAACCGATCTGATTATGAGTTGAGGCTGATTTCGCTGGGTCTCAGAGAACTGTTAACAGCACTGAAATCAGTACCCCCCTTTTCGTTTACTACGCAAGTTTTGCTTCCTAGAATGCTTTTAAATTTTTCATAGGTCAAGTGAGACTCAGAGACGTCGAAAGAGCACGATTTCAATAAAACTACCGCCAGAAATTTAGGAGAATACATTGTTGTTTTTTATTGTTGTTGTTGTTGTTGTTGTTGTTGTTGTTGTTGTTGTTGTTGTTGTTTACCACTTGGCAGCATTGTCGCCTTGTGACCTATGAGAATATCATTTTGTTTTTCCTTTACGCAGAGTGTGGTTTCTTCCTCTCCCTTTCATGCCCTACATAAAATGGTGCTCTTGGGAGTTCATGACGAGGAGTGTACAGAATTCCATGTCACCATCGTAATAATTCCATGTACGTAACATGATAGTGGGAGTGCTGATGATGTAGATAGTGGGGGAAGTTCTGATGGGATGATGTCGTTGTTGATGATGATGATGATGATGATGTGGTGGTGGTCGTTGAATTGAGATGATATCACTGGTGATGATGATGCGTTGTTATTTAATGCCTGCGTCCAAGCCTTTGAGTGCACCCTTCCCCCCGCGCACGAGTTGTTCTCCTATTTTTTTGTGTGTGACTATATTTGTCTCTTGTAAACGTTTCTCATCTCTGTTCTGAGTTGTCCGCCCTTCTCATATTTGTTGTTTATCTTTAGTATTCATGTTATTATGTGTAGTGTCCCTGACGAAGGAACATACTAGTTCCGAAAATTTGGATTGTTCTTTGGATTGTTTTTTCAATTAAAGCCTAGCTTTTCTGGTGGAGAAGGCCTTCTTTCCTTTTTTCAATGATGAGAGTGGTGATGGTGTTGAAAGTAAAATGATGCTGATGGTGGCAATATTTAAGTTGTGTTGTTGTTGATGTTGTTGTGGTGATGGACGCGATGGTGACTTTGATGACAAAAGTGATAGAATTAGCGGTGGTAGAGGTGATATTGGTGGTTGTGGTCATAGGATGGTGCTGATGTGGAAGATAAAGAGATGGAGATGGTAGTGGGGCGAAGGTCGTGTGATGATGATGATGATGATGATGTGATGGTAGCTATTGTGGCAGTTTGATATTAATTACGATGATAGTGGTCATAGCAATGATGATGATATTGTAGTAGTAAAGATATTGATGATGGTCAATGATGATAATGACGATGATAATGACAGCGGTGGTGGTGGTGATGGTGGTTATTATTCTCATCTGAATTAACTTTATTGCATGATTCGTCTAGAAACTTGTTTATTCATTCCTTACCAGTTGCAACAATATACAAGTCCTCTAATGTCCATTACACCTGTCCTTACGTAGAATTTAAAGTTGATATTAGTAATAGACATGTAATCAAGAAAGTTACACTAGGTGTATAAAGTGTAAATAGATCCATGTTATATAATCGGTGTTCAATGGGTAGATTAGCTTTATTTATAATGGCACAAATATAATCCTGAGGGAAGTAGAAAGGAATAGATCCAGTTTGAATTGTAACAGAGGTTGTTGCTTATAACCAAGATTTTACAAAGTAATTTTCCATCTAGATGTGGTGCTTAACGTAAGAATATTACATATTTAAATCTCAGATTTTTAAATATACAATTCCTCTAATGATGGTGCCGAAAGAGATGATGAGAATGTTTACTTTTTTATTAACTGTGTCAGTGCATATATACTTTGGCACTAGTTTGTTGTTTTTTTTTTCATTAATTATATTTTGTTTAACGTAACATGTTGGCATTTTTGTTTGAGAAAGGTGTTCGGAGATTTTGTCAGCCTCCTCTCTCTGTGTGTCTCTGTCTCTGTGTGTGTCTCTCTCTCTCTCTCTCTCTCTCTCTCTCTCTCTCTCTCTCTCTTTTCTCTCTCTCTTTCTTTCTCTCTCTCTCTCTCTCTCTCTCTCTCCCTCTCTCTCTCTTTCTCTTTCCCTTTCTCTCTCTCTTTCCCTTTCTCTCTCTCTCTCTTTCTCCCTTTCCCTCTCTCTCTCCCTCTCTTTCTCCCTTTCCCCTCTCTTTCTCCCTCTCTCTCTCCCTCTCTCTCTCTCTCTCTCTCCCCCTCTCTCTCTCCCGCTCTCTTTTCCTTTCTCTCTCCCTCTCTCTCTTCTCTCTCTCTCTTTTCCTCTCTCTCTTTCCCTCTCTCTCTCTTTCTCCCTCTCTCTCTCCCTCTCTTTCTCCCTTTCCCCTCTCTCTCCCTCTCTCTCTCCCTCTCTCTCTTCCTTTCTCTTCCCCCTCTCCTTCTCTCTCTCTCTCTCTCTCTCTCTCTCTCTCTCTCTGTATGTGTCAATGTGTGTAACTGCTCCTTAATTTGATGTCAGCTTTGTTGCTCGGACGTGTGCCTGTAAATATATTTGTCAAGATTTGAAGGCATGATTTGATGGAAGAGGAAACAGAAAATGAGATGACGCAAAGACATGTTTGAGTCAATACACTGAAATCGATACTTTGGAAGTGAAGTCCCTCAAGCAGCGAAATCAATTAATCTGAAAAACTGCCATTCCCGAAAGAAATTCCAAGTCGCGCTGAGATTCCTCAACATTCGGTGTGAATTCACTTCACCTCGTACAGAAAAAGATTCGTTTACTTTATTGGCTACTTTATCGCTTCTTCATTTAGGTATTAAGAGTGAGTGAGTGAGTGAGTTTGTGTTTTACGGCGTGTCAGCACGTTTACGGCTATACGCCCTTATGGTTACTGTTAACGTTTTTTAGCAGTATTTCCTATCAATTCTGCCCGGACAGCGGCCGCTAGGCCTACTCTTTTACGATTTTAAAACTGCCAAGGGATTTTTAACGTGCGCAACGTGCACACGGGACCTCCTAATTTTCCGTCCTTATCCGAGATGACTGGACGCCGGCTTTCCTACTCTAAAAGCCAGAGTGTGATCGTCCTATCGGCTTCAAAACTGCAACGGGCGTCACTGTTGCAGGGTCACACTCCTAACTAAAATGTGCAGAGACCATGTTTTAGATAAAAACGTTGTAGTACACAAATATCCAGAATGAATGGGTTAGATATTGTTTTTGCATTGTACTCACCGCTGCAAACATTCTTTGGCTTGCGTCTACCAATATTACTAGATATGACTGCTTCAGATTCAGCATATATAGACTATATAAACATGGTTCCTTCGCTGTCGAGGTCGTAACAGTTAAACATGTTAAACTTGTTAAACTGTTACATAGACTATATAAAGGTAATGTTTAGCCTACAACTTGACAAGCAGTGGTATAAAAGCATTTTAATTTTGCATTCAGAGGCATTATTCCTTTAAACTGTTTTACGAGTACAATAAAAAGATATATAGCCTACATTTCTACATTTTCCTGATTTTTTTTTTTTTTTTGTGTGTGTGTCTTGACAGCCAAATTAGTTAATGCATGATAACTGTGTATCTAGTACTGTTAGTCTATAAACTCATAAATGTTTCATACAGATTCGGTCTATATTTAACTAAAGTGAAAAATTAAGGCCATAGACCATCAATATATCCACAGCGACCACGTCTCACTCTCAATATTTCTCCCTCTCTCTCTCTCTCTCTCTCTCTCTCTCTCTCTCTCTCNCTCTCTCTCTCTCTCTCTCTCTCTCTCTCTCTCTCTTTCCCTCTCCCTCTCTCCCTCTCTCCCTTTCTCTCTCTCTCTCTCTTTCTCAGTGTATTTAGGTTGGGTATCTCATACATCCCTTCTGAACTCATCTTCAGCACCATTCACCACAGTCAGCCAAACCTCATAGGAGCAACTTTGATACTGTGTACATAAAATTACTGTTGAGCTGATTGTGGTAACTGTCCGAGCTTGTAGACGTTAATTAGGAAGTTAGAGCTGGGCAAAATGGCGGCCATCATCTATGGTGGAACAAAGTTCGTTTAATGAAATAGTCACTAATTACCATTATGAAAAGTTTTTTTTAGCAGAACCAAGACTCTCGTAATAAAATATCAAGTTACCAAATGTTTGGTTCATTGTCAGGGTCAGATCTATTTTCCCTTCGCCCCTACTGGCTCTGTTCATAATAAGCTTATCATGTCACCCCTCATAATCAAATCACGTCTATGCTTAAAGGGGGATAAAGAAGATCCTGGACGCCCTTGCAGCACAATATAGCTAAGACTTGGAGAAAGCGATGATTTCATTGGTGCGAAATCAGACTTTCATTTTTATTATGAGGCACAGACATACAACTATATTATGAGATACTGATTTGTTTATATTACTATGATCTTCTATCGATCTTCTTTTTTCCTATCAAAACAAAAGTAGAATTTTGACGCGTTATTATATCCCAGTTTTACATGCTAAACCACAACTGTCTCATTGTTTTGCTTTGAGCAACAGGTTAAGAGCGCTAAATTTTAAAAACTCAAACAAACAAAAAAAGAAAAAAAAAAAAAATAGGCGAATGTGGAATGAGCGTGACGATATTTGGGCGACTTTTATTACGATTAATAATTAAGCAAAACAAAAATAACAGCAAAATATTCTACTCTAATCTAAGACAGGTTCTGGGGCAAAATCATGTGAGATTTATATTTTCATACTTCCTATAAATTCGAAACCACAGTGCATGATCAACAGATGACATGGTTAAAATCTGGCGCTCAGGTGGGGAGATTTGTTGTGTTGCCAGACTGGCTGAAGGGTTTTGTTGTTTTGGTTTTTTTCAAGATAAGTTTCCCTTCTAATACCCACTCCGTCATCTGTCTTCAGTTGTGATTACCATGTCAAAAAGACCAGCCAATGCCCCTGTTAAGCATATCTATTTGTTAGCATGTCCGCTTTAAGCAGATAAGTATTTGAGTATATAGATCTACATAAGGGCTTTGAGTCCCATGTAGACCCTATGTTTTCATTTCGCAAAAGAAGTTTAGACTAAAAATATATGAGTTTTGATAGTTGTTTATTTTTGCCCGAGAAATTGAGAAAAGCTACTTACGACTGCGTGATTGGTGCTGACGTAAAGAGGAGGGAATGTTATTCTCTGGTCCAAATTTCATCTTCCCGCCGGCATGTTAGACAAAACGTGGCGGGAGAGGGAAGGGGGAGAGGGGATTCGGAAGGAAAGGGGGAAGTTAGATCGCTTAGGATGGGGTTGAGAATGAGAAAGGAGACAGAGAAGAGAGAGTAAGACAGCCATTTATGATTTCAAAGGAAGAGGTCAGCGGAATCTATTCACAAAATTGGCCAAGCTTCTCAATGCATTATCGATAATGTTCGATGCTGTGCAAGTTGTCAATAGTTTTAAGTCTAATGCACCAAGCAGACTGCACCAGCTGCCATGTAATATAAATATTATTCATGTTCAGATCTCGACTGGTAGATAGGAAACTCTCTTATTCGGAGAATGAGGCGTAAGAAGATTTTCCGAGGAAGATACCTTCAGGTATGAAGATGCCAATAGCACTTGGCATAAAAATATGCAATATTAAATAGTTCCTATAAAATCAGAAAATTGGCCATGGGGAGAGGGGGAAGGGGTTGATTTTAATTTCAAAGGCTTAGCTAGGTGCAAATATATGTGTAGACTCAGAATATTTGAGGTTTAGTTACTCAGGTATAAAATTTGTGGTTGTTGCTAGGTGAGTAAAGTTACCCTGTTTACTGAATGAAACGGCCTAAAATATTAGGTTGTCTGCTTCACTGCCTAAGTTCTCAAAATCTAACTGGTTCAGGTGCATTTTTCTTTGTGTCAAAATTTGGAGGAAGAGCTAAACAACATATCTGGAAAGTATTTTGGAACGGCACCCCAGGATAAGTTAATGAGAGGTGTAAAACCTAATATAGCCAACAGTGAAAAATTCATTGGCATCTTCATGCCTTCAGCTAACGAGTGTGTGGGTGTTTTGATTCCTGACACAAAGGGCCGAAATATTTCTTAGTCTGGGACATTTTTTCTGAAGATCTTGTGTTTGCCTCACTCTTCGAATAAGAGAGTTTCCAGCCTATCTGTGATTCCTTTTACGATGTTCCCGCACTCTGCAAAGTATAGCGAAATTTCTCCAAAGTATAGAGAAGTTTCTCCAAAGTATAGAGAAGTTTCTCCAAAGTATAGCGAAGTTTCTCCAAAGTATAGAGAAGTTTCTCCAAAGTATAGAGAAGTTTCTCCAAAGTATAGCGAAGTTTCTGCAAAGTATAGAGAAGTTTCTCCAAAGTATAGAGAAGTTTCTCCAAAGTATAGAGAAGTTTCTCTTTAATAGGGATGATAATGATGAAAACGCCATTAGGCTGTGGTTGTTAATAAAAATTAAATAAAAAATAATAAAATAAATACGACTTTATTTACCCCGTAGGGAAATTGTTTTACAATGTCATACAGTGTTACACATCTCATTCATAATACAAACACATATAACAATACACATCATACATGTAAATACATAATATTACAAATGAAATACATAACAAAGTCATTGCTGGTCGCCAGCGGTGCAGCGCNAAATCTAACTGGTTCAGGTGCATTTTTCTTTGTGTCAAAATTTGGAGGAAGAGCTAAACAACATATTTGGAAAGTATTTTGAAACGGCACCCCAGGATAAGTTAATGAGAGGTGTAAAACCTAATATAGCCAACAGTGAAAAAAATACATTGGCATCTTCATACCTTCAGCTAACGATTGTTTGGGTGTTTTGATTCCTGACACAAAGGGCCGAAATATTTCTTAGTCTGGGACATCTTTTCTGCAGATCTTGTGTTTGCCTCACTCTTCGAATAAGAGAGTTTCCAGTCTATCTGTGATTCCTTTTACGATGTTCCCGCACTCTGCAAAGTATAGAGAAGTTTCTCTTTAATAGGGAAAATAATGATGAAAATGCCATTAGGCTGTGGTTGTTAATAAAAATTTTTAAAAAATAATAAAATAAATACGACTTTATTTACCCCGTAGGGAAATTGTTTTACAATGTCATACAGTGTTACACATCTCATTCATAATACAAACACATATAACAATACACATCATACATGTAAATACATAATATTACAAATGACATACATAACAAAGTCATTGCTGGTCGCCAGCGGTGCAGCGCCCTGGTCCCCCCAGCTCTAAAGCCAGGTACTCATTTACACCTGAGTCGAGTGAGGAAAATGGAAGAGAAGTGTCTTTCTCAAGGACACTACAACGTACACCGATCAGCTCGCGAGTCAAACACATAAACCTTAGACTTGAAAGTCGTCAGTTTCTGAGTCCGACTCACAAACCGCACGGCCACGCTGAGTTATTGACAGAGTTAAGTGTCTGTTTCAATGAAAATGCCATGAATTCTGGGGCCAGAGCGGGTGATTCGTCCGTACTGAGGTGAACAGTAGGGAATTACATTTTTTTTTTTTTTTGAGACGGAGAGAAGGATGCTTAAATGTTGTTGAAAAAGAAGAGCAGATTCAACCAAAGCCCAAGGAGTAAAATTTTAGAGCTAGATACCATTTTGCAAAGTCAGTCTCAGCAATTATAATGGTTTTTATATTAATTTATATTTATTCTTCGTCGCTGTTATAATACAGTCCATTTCGCTTAATTGGAATCTGGATAATCGCAACTCTTTTTAACCGCAACTTTCTCTGTGATCCCAAAGAGTTATGATTAAATGGGGCTGACAGTAATACGCCACCCAGTTCAAGCTCGTTTTTACCGGTTTATGTACCATTTGTTTTCCTGATGATATCTCGGTAAACAATCTCGTGTGTTTTTTGCATAATACATGAGGCAGACAATGGAGACTGCGAACGTGAGGAACATCGTCTTATCACTGGTACCAAGTTCTGTATCAAGAATTTACAGACAAAAATGGGTCAGGAAAGTGACTCACTCCGTCAAAACGTAAACTTGCGTGTCCGTGAGGTTATTTTTACTCAAACCATTTTCACCAGGCTGGTTTTCTATTTTCTCCATCAATCAACCAAATACATTATGAAATGTTCAGAAGTCGGTCAGGGATCTTGAAATTATGGAAGAATTCCAATCATGTCACTGAAAAAACAGACTTAAGAATCTGAACGGAATAATTCTTCTTTTTTAAGCTTTAAGCTCCTAGAGGATCACAGCTCATAAACAAAAAGCCACAAGACTCTTCTATCTCTTGCATTTCTCCCCATGACTCCAGAGGTTATTTTAGTCCTAGATATCTGAGACTCCAGTTGCCGTATGCATAATCCTTACGTTAGTTAACGTACTGCTATATCCACGGGAAACACCTAAAACATTAACTGTGGTTAACGCAATACGTTTATTAACGTATGGATTATGCCTACTGCTACAGCTCTCTTCTCTTCTCCAGGTGGCTTTTGAGCGTCCCCTTGACTCTTTTCCTCTATGAATTTTATCGAGACTTTGTTCTATGATGCTGGTGCAGTCTTTCCTCTATGTGCGGCCTATCCATCTCCACTTTCTTCTGTATATGGTGGTTTCTACCTTTGGTTGCCGTGTTCTGTCTCATAGTTCTTATTGCGTATTCGTTCAGTCCAGTTAGTTCTTGTTATTTTCCGAAGACACTGGTTAACAAAACAAACTACATAAAATGATGTCTATATTTTACCTACTTTCTGGGAAAATGACCTTGGGCATTTACATAAACACGGAAGGAAATGAGATTGCCACAGAAGGAGGATTACAAAAATGTTTAAAAATCTTTCATTGTCTGAGCACAGAAGTCAAATTTTGTAAGCCCAACGTTTACTGTCGACCATTCCACCCATACTGAAATCTGAACATAACAATCAAGTTTTACAAGCTCCATCTTTACTGTCGACATTTCCACCCACAGCTACATCTGAACATAACAATCAAATTTTATAAGCCAAACCTTTGCTGTCGACATTTCCATCCATTGTTAACTCTGGACACAACAATCCAATTTTATAAGCCCAGCCTTACTGTTGACCATTCTACCCATAGTTACATCTGAACACAACAATCAAATATTGTAAACCCAACCTTTATTGTCGAGTATGCCTCTCATAGCTTCATCCACCATGATCACCATAGCAATTCATTCATAGTCATTGTAATCAATAGTACTGTCTTCAACTTCACTGTCCCTACGGCGCCCTAATTAAAAGAAATGTGCACTTGGGGGCCACCAACCAGGAATATTTAATTTAAGAATGGCGCCACCGGCGTCCTTAGCAACGAAAATGCTGATTCGACCATAACAAAAAACACTGACGGCCCAGCAGAAATGAACTTCTCCTAATGAACCAAGATACGGAACTTCGGCTCATCATCACGTGCTGTCTGACCTTTTCAAACCACGTAATTTTGATTCTCGTTGTTTGGACAAAGATTTCTTTGTTTTATTTTCATTAGTTTGTTTCTTAGATAAGACAGATCTGGAACTGGATTAAGTACGATGCAAATCCGCAGCGTTGGGAGGAAATGAATTAATTTAGAGCCGTAACAAAGAACTTCAAACAAAATAGGAACAGGACTTTTTATTAACTCAGGGAGGAAGTTACTTTACAGTGCCATGCAGTTTTATACATCTCATTCACAATACACATAAACATAGAATGGTAAACATGTACACATAAATATACACTATAAGAAATGACACCCATAACAAGCCACTACCAGTCGCCATGGGTGCAGCTCTCTGATCCCCATAGCTCTAGAGTCAGGTACTCATTTACACTTGAGCGTAGTGCGGAACAAAAGTGAAATGTCTTTCCCAAGGACACTACAGCGCAGATATTCCGATTCGGGGTCGAACCCTTTAATCTTAGACTTTACTGTCTTCAGTTTGTAAGTACGACTCAAAAACTGCACGGCCACGCTGCCTCTCTACTGAAGACACTATTGTTTCTTGAAATTTGATATAGAAGATACAGTTGACAATGATGTGCTATGAGTGTACAGTATACAGTGACATCAGTCAGTAGCATAATGTAACATGTTTCTAGTGGTTAGGCCTCCCGCGCACATACCAATCTGGGCTGTCAATGTATTTGCTTACTGACGTCACCCATAGGAAAATAAACGGCACCTTTCACTGAGAAGGTGAAATAATCAAGTTTGTACGAGGTGCAATCCCAAAGATTCAGATTCAGGTATCGTTAGACACCAACGCTCAACGTACAAATGAACAATCAGAGAAATGGAGAGTTAATCAGAAAAAAAAAAATGGACAGGCATGCAGGCAGATGTCTCTTTCTCTCTCTATATATAGGAGCGTATATATAAGATATCTTATCCTAACAGAAAAAAAAAAACATTGGCGCCTCCATAGATTGTCCACGATTGTGCCTATAAAAACTTTTAGACATGCTATACGTAATACATTCCTCTATCATTTCCGAAGGCATCCATTTGGGATTCAGCACATTGATTCAAGAGCAGCTACAAAGTTTAGAAGTGCCCCTTGGGGGTCTAAATGTTTCGGCATATCAAGCACCTTCTATTATCACAAATCTTCTTCCCTTTTTCTAAATTTTGCACCTGTTGGACAAGGAAGAGGTTGCATGGAGTTGTCTGCAGAACAGACGGTCAGTGCTGACATTCTCTGCGGGGTCTTGAGGCCGTAGCACGAAGTCATAAGACGCTTGCGGTTTTCAAGGAGGAACAACAGCGACCCACTGCTGCACCCTGACATGCGCAAGCTCGCTCAACTCTCAGAATTCAGCTGTTTTTGTCCTCATACAACATGGCCGTAGCCCCCTCCCCCCCTCCCTCTGCACTTGTCTGACTTTGCTCCTTGTGACTATCATCACTTCCCAAATATGAAAAATTTAGCAGAGAGAGAGAATGAGATTTGAGTTCACAGAAGAGAGTATAGAATGAATTGCAGCTGCTGCTTGAGGTGCTGATACATAAAGACTTCCAAGGCTGCGTCTAGGCTTGGCACGAAGCTGGGATCATTGTATTGATTCCCACACAGACTACTTTGATGGGGAATGTAACAACTTGATTCCGTCTACGAGATCTTATAGGCACAGTCGGGGGACTTTTGGATCGCACCTCGTATGTATGCAGTTGAGTTTATTTATTCTCATGTACGTGACACTGGCAACCAAAATGTCAACCAGCGTACAGTGGTATGTGCAGTGCAGGGAAGGCTTTACTGGTCTAGATCTTGTCCACAAATTACGTATGCTCGATTCTGGGGATTTTAAGCCCTTTCCTTGTATGCTTTTCTCTGTCTGGCGTCACTCCTCTTTACCTGCAGCCGTGAAGGACGTCTCTCTTCCCTTTACATTAGCTTCAATTCCCGCAGCTAAAAATGCTTGTGTGTGTACGCTCGCCTGAAACTTCCTCCTCACCACAGAATAAGAAAAAAATCTACATCCATTTCCGGGATGTCGCAAAACGCCATCATTGGCCGATATACGCGTATTCTTAGACATTTAGCGACTACTACATATTCTAAAAGTGCGGTCGTCATGTTGCGCCGGCGGAAAACACGAGTGGCTTCCTTGGAGACATAGGGGGTATGTATTTATCAGTCTCTTGTAGATATTACTGCTCCTGTAGATTTTTTTTTTCCGTTATTCTCTGCTCCCCAATGAGTTTTTGATCATGTCAGCATCTCCCCCTTTCTAGGCATCCATGGTCATCTCTAGCTGGTAGATTATAGCTGACTGTATACCGTTTTCTGTCAGATGGTTTGACAGGTTCTCACTTATATTGTTGTTGTTATTTTTTTTTCTTATCAGTATGGCGACAATGTTAAAAAAAAATGAGGCCAAACAGGCAAATTTCTCTTGCAGTACAATAGTGCCAGTTTTAAGCATATGCTAAAACCAAAGCTGCAGCTAGGATCTCACAGCTTGCACAGTTAACACAAATCTTTTTTTATTTCCTTCTTAAAGTTTTAATAAGTCTTACTGTAATTAATTTAATTGACACTTTCAGCCAGTGTGGCCAGTATGGTGGTCAAACCAAAAGTTTCCCTTTTCATAGTTTGGCCGATAAGGATCATTTCGGAATAAGAGCTAAGTGGTCACGTGATTTTTTAAACATGTTGGATAATATTTCGACATTAAGCTTCTGCCCTGTAGAAACAGTAGGATGCCAGCGTCAAACAGCATATGCACATTGCATAACCAGAAAGAACATGACTCTAAATCCATGAGTTTAGTCAATATCCTCCTTGTTCATCAATAATTTGAGTGCTCTCGCACAGTGTGGGGTCACTCCAAAGCGTTCAATGTAGGCCGCCCAAACTGGTGTAAAGTGTGCGTTGTGAAGAAAGCTGACATTCTGTCCCACAAAATATATATAAATGAGTAAAACTGGAAGAGCTATCATCAACAGCTTGAACTGGTCAACAACATAACAGATATTTGCAAGAGGTTAAAGGAAACATTTTGCTGGTAAAGGAATGCTTCTTGTGGCCTCGTGCATACATCTGTTTGAAGGGAAACATCGAAAACTTTCTTGTCTTTCGGCCCTGGGCCCTTTGGCAGCGCAAGGTCCTGGGCATATACCCATCATGCAGTATACGCCTGTATCCGTTTCTTATATTAACGTCGGTAGCCGAGACACACACGGTGAGCTCAAGCCGCCTCTTGTAAATGTTTGTACTGGCGATCACGACACTATGCAAGAATTTGCCGTAAGTAAGGTTCTTTTTAAAAAAACACAAACTTTGCCGAACCGATCAAAACCTCACAGGCAATAAACTGAGGTCATGATAAGATAATTATGCATGAGTAGTAATGATAATAATTGTTCCGTGCGCTGTATAATAATCTATGTCTTTGCTTACTCATTGCCGATAAGGATTTGCGCGGTTCGATTTATTGTAATAAAATATTTACTGTCATGGGGCAGAGATTATAGGTGGATTTTGCCCCCCCCCCCCCCC
>JAWQUT010000846.1:85539-110253 GCA_033807755.1 Ellobium chinense
TGTGTGTGTGTGTGTGTGTGTGTGTGTGTGTGTGTGTGTTTGTTTGTTTGTGTTGAAAAACGAAATTTCAACGCGTAGTAACACATTTACCCATTAAACCCTAGGATTATAAAGTAATAAACCTAGGATATTGCTGTACTTAGGTCTGCAATGGATTGCAGCATGGGTTGTTTTTTTTTTAGGTCTTTAGTGATAATTCTGTTAATGTGCTGTGTTCGTTTTTGTGGGTAGCATTATATCTGCCAGATTTGGTGACCGGAAGTGCAATCATGAACTTCATAAACCCCACAATCAGTAGAGTGGTGCTTTCTTTTAGGAAGAAGACTGAAGGTCGTTATTTTTAAGATCTGATCTGGTTACATTTTGGAAATGTCAATTTCCTCTAGTTATTTTTGTTGTTGTTGGTATTGCTGCGGCTGTTGTTGTTGTTGTTGTTGTTGTTGTTTTTGTTGTTGTTTTTGTACTGTTGTTTTTATGGTTGCTGTCATTGTTGTTGCTGCTGGTGTTGTTGTTGTGGTTGTTGTTGTTGTTGTTTTTGTTGTTGTTTTGTGATGATGATGATGTTGTTGTTGTGATTGTTCTTGTTGTTGTTATTGCTGCTGCTGCTACTGCTGCTGCTGCTGCTGCTGACGATGATGATGATGATGATGATGATGATGATAATGTCGTTGTTGCTGTTGTTATTTTGTTCATATAATTACCTCTGTCCGTAAGCCAGTATTCTCAACAACAACATTAAAGCTATAATACCGTAATTTTGATTACTTGCGAGGGACGAGAGATATTTGATACAAAATTCTTTTTATAATCTACAAACAGCGAATGCGAATAACAGTATGAAGTATGACAAATCTTATGCTTAATTTTTTTTTATTATAATCCTTCCGATTAAAAAAAATATATAGTCTATATAAAAATAAGAGAACAAAAAATCACTTCCTGTTTGACAACTTTCGTATTCCGACGTGTTCGGTTTATAAAATTTGTTAGGATGATTATATATTCGCAGTCCTCTTCCTCATGGGAGTGCTATCAGGGCAAATACTTTACTAGAATTATAGAGTGAAGGCTTAAAAGATTTCCTGCTGGGTTGGTGATAGAGGGTTGCACAGCACCCTCTTAGCACACTATTCAATCCGTCAATAAGCGTGCGTCAATTGGGATGTGTGTCAAGTTCTCTACTTTGTTTACGAAATTTATCAGATTTCCGGGGTTCAACCCTTGTCCCTCACTATCAGCAAGATCCTTGATATTTTCCTGATAAGAAGTTTGACTTCCTTTATGCGCAATATTACAGGACACTTCCTTCTACAGCTTCGTTTAGAATTAAGGACAGGATAAGAAATGGTAAGGCAAACATAAGAGTTCCTGGACAATGTTAACATCTAGAGACTGTCCCACGTTAGCTTCATGTTTCTTAACCAGACCACAAACCCTGCCCCAAACCCTAAGGTGGGCATCAGTGGCCGTATGCGTAATCCGTACGTTAGTTAACGTATGGCGTTAATCACAGTGAACACTACTAATGTTTTGGGAGTTTCCCCGTGGTTACCTCATTGCGTTAACTAACGTAAGGATCATGCATACGGCCACAGGCGAGAATCGCGGTTCAACTCCAGTTATGTACTAAACACTCTGTGTTACACATGCTGATCACGGATAACTTGTGTTTATTCTCGGGCTTCCTTTTTTTTTCATCAATTTTAGCTCGCTGTTTACCTCTGTGCATAGGAAAGGCCTCACTTCATACCCTAAGAGATATCCTTGCAAAAAGCAACATGCCCTGTCCTTATTATGTAAATCAATACTGGATAACGGTTAATCAGTCCTGCCTCAGCACTGAGACCTATTCTGCCTTCTGTAGACGCCCATTTTCATAATGACAGACCTACTGTAAAGGTAATTTATTCTCTCCCTAACATCAAAAGGGCAAAAGAAGTTCTCATTTGAGAATAGGCGCATTAGCGATGGGATCTTTGACCATCGTAAGAATAACATTAACCTCTACACGCTGAAGGGTGCATTCAGCACCAATACACGAAATTCTTACGATGGTAAGACATAGCATCGGTAATGCGCAAGCTCTCATGTAATGAAGTAAAAGCGGGGTGTGCTGGCAATAGAAAAGTAGTAGTGGTGGGTAATATCGTTTCTCAGTATCGATACTGTCGATATTTAGGAATTTCAATATAGTATCGAAATCCAAATTCCGAGGTTTCGATACAATTTCGATACTTTCAACCCCATCGGTGAAGTTTGACCTAAGCAGGTATCGAAAATATCGAAATCAATATTGATCCTCAGTATTAGTTTAGCCACCCGTTGTTTTTTTTCCAGTGCAAAGCCAAGAGGTAACGAAAATATCGAAAGTTATCAAACATTTTGAAAGGTATCGAAAGTTTCGAAACAGTATCAAACTTATCGAAACTGCTTTACAAGTATCGGAATGCCTATCGCGAACAAAGCATCAGAGTCGAAATAGAATCGATACTTTTCGATACCTAGAGTGTGAAGGCCGAGTCTCGCGATATTTAAACACCGGCCCACCTCACCACTAGACTTTGCTACATTGGTGCATGGGAAACAGTTTTGTTGTATGGTGTGTTTCAGTGACTTGTTTACTAAGGACTCAGAGAGATATGATGTGACATACTGGTAATGAAGTGTGTAAAGCATGATTGATTTATAATAATACGGTCTTTAAGTCTCCAAACCAGACCAATGCCTGCTCACACGACTTTACACTATCATCACACCAGCTGGCCTGATCACGTTAGGACGTCCTTCACTTCCTGTGGAGCATACAGTGCTACGGCTATTTACAGGCGCTGATCACTAGCATTCTGACAATATCTCACACTGCCTATAGCTAGATATTCATTTTACAGACGAGTGGACAGAGGAAAGTGTGAATGAAATGCTTTCCCAGAGCACTTACAGGACAACTGTGGTCGGGAATCGAACCCACCACTTTAGATCTTGAGTCCAACGCCGTAACCATTCGGCCACGCTGCTCTGTCTAAAAAGATTTGATGTTATATCAGTGTGTGATGGGACAGAAATTAAAACATACAAATCATTGTACAAGTTTGCAAATGATTAATCTGAATGTGCGGTAAATTTCACCTTTCCGCGCTAGCCTTTGCCTATGGAGATGTATCTTTAATTAGTTGCAGTCTTGATAATTAGTCGAAATCTGGCCAAAAGACAACACACACAAACAAAAACCAACTTGCAACTTAGGAAAGATCTTTGAATTTCCTGAAACACACAAAAGGAAGTTTTATATTACTGGTGTCTTCGCGCAAGAAAACAAAGTGGAGCCTCTAAAGGTACCAGATTAGGTCTGGATAATAAAGGGCAATTCCAGCCGAATGCAATGTCAGTTACACAAGTCTTAGTGTCTAATTAAAACATTGGCATTACAGCAATTAGTTTTTGGTTGTTTCTAATAATAATAATAATAATAATAATCCGTTTTTTAATAACGTACCCAGGCTAATGCTCGCTCACACGATTTCACATCATTACTACTCCAGCAGGCCTGTTCACTCTGATAGAGGTTAATTTTTTTGTTCCCATATTAACCGGAACTGGTAGCTTTACGTTCAAAGCTTTTCAGTAATTTGGGTAACTGATGCGACATTCTGCTCAATTTTGCTATTAGGCTTTATTAGTGTATAGGCGACCAGAGTTAACTCTTAAGGCTCTAGCCGACAGTAAATAAAACTGCAATTGTGTTTATTTGGTCCCTGTGACGTCGCGAAAGCAAAGCAAGTACCAAGCTCCAGGCAATCCGAGATGGCTGCGACTAATGCGGAAGGGACAGAAAATAATGCATTAACTTGCGAGTGGTGCGAGCCGAAGATGACCGCATTATTTCTGCATCTACTTATTAGATTTTCCGAAATTCTCAAGATTTCCTTAATAGCCACGGCATCCACTGAATGTATACAAAACAATTTTAAAATCATAAGTTTTTATAGCGTACACAAGTGAAAAGGAGTTAAATAGTTTTTAGTCTTTAGTAATAACAACCATGTTGCACACACGGCTGTAATCGCTATAGTAAACAAAGTGCAACTTTGGATTTTTACAGCAAATCAAGTAAAGACTACACATTAGGCTAATTTGCAGTGACGTTCATCAGTGTGTGATAAATTAATTTCCCTGCTGCCCGTCTTAAATACCTCCCCACTAATGGATCCCTCTCAGCTATTATGAGTAGCGCCATTAGCACATTTTTTTTTACTTCTGATAGCTCAAAAGATGGTTAGCTGTGCGAAATCCTCTATTTCTTTGTAAAATTTTCAAGCCGTAAACATTCTTTATTCCGCACCAAACCATGCCCAAATGTTGCATGAAATATGCTTTTTCAATAGGCTATTGCGCTGATGTCCATTAGCTAACATTTTGAGAAAAATAAGGTGTAAAACACTAGAATCTGTAGGCTACTTGGTGGCGTCCATGTGTATGATGCTACTTCAATGTGCTGTCGAGCTTTATTGAGGTTTGTTACTTCAGCTGACTTCTAACTTGTTTGTTTGTTTGTTTGTTTGTTTGTTTGTTTGTTTGTTTGCTACACACAGTTTAGTTGTGCCTCAAACACATCTTCAGGAAACCCCACCCTTGCATATTTTTTTGTGTGTCGTTTTAAATTAACGCTGCTGGCTGTATATTGCACATCACCTACCGACCAAATAGGCATAGAACCCTGTGAAGTTGGCAGAGTATAGTTGCCGGGTTGGCTTTATGAGGCCAAATTCCTCAACAGTCTTATCTATAGACGTCGACGGCTAGAATGCGCGAAACTTTTTTTTTCGCGATTTCCTGCTTCGCGTCAGCCTATTGAAGTGCGTGGGGTCTCGTCTGACTGTCATGAGGAATTTCAGCTTCCTTTCGTCTCTTCTGAGTCTCACAATAGAGTAGGATCACGAGAATCAAGCCAGGTAGAGTTTGTGATGAGTGTAGTGTAATTTTATGACTGGAATTTCGCAGAAGACAAGGTAAGAAAATTTTATTTTCTTGGTCAGTCATTACCTTAGATTGCTGAAAGTAAGTGCTAGATCTACCATTATATTTTCTTCATGGTTACCTGGTTCTGCTTGTATAAATATCATAATCTAGCTAACGAAGGCGTCCTTTTCACAGGTGGACTAAGGCATTCGAATTAGGTATTTTCAGCTCCATCATGTGACCTAGGAAATCTTACTCACACGTTGGTTTGTTTACATGCTCTGCTCATGTATGACTACTCGTCACTTATCAAAATATCCTAGCAATCCCTAGATCACGTGGTGTAACTGACCTGTCTGAAAATACTGTACCTCATTAGTTCTTAATCTAGGTCAACACATAGCTTAGACATGGGAAAACATTCTGGAACTCTCCCAAGTTGTAGCCTTGATCTAGATCTAGACTTTGTAAGGTTTAGGCTTAGGTCCTTAGAGAGTCCTAAGACTTACAGGGTGTTTTTTTCTAAAACTCAGTAAGTGGACTCTGAACACTTTTTAAACAACTAACGCATTTAACCGTTCAATGATAGGAGAGATTTGCAATAATAGGTGATATTTCTTTTACTACCTAGTAAAAGAAATATTATAGTAGTATTTATGTAGTAGTCTGTACCCCATGAATATCATCATACTGCGTAACACGATGAACACGCTAGTCGGTGTGGCCACCCGAGCACACTGCGTCTGATCAGCAGGGAGATCTTAGTCATTCGATTCCTGCTAGCGAGACGGCTGGCGTAAGCTAGGCCTACCTGTTGAATCACGCAGCTTTGGCGTTTAAACGGTTACGTAGTGGGAGAGATCATTTCAAATTATTGTTGCCTTGGTTTGTTGTTGTTTTTTTTTTATTTCGTACTCCTAAACCGTGACCCACTCACTCGCCGAACACGTTATTAATACAAATTACAAAGAACAACATGTTTACTTTAAAATTTTTCACTGCACTCTGAGACTTCTTAACTGCGTTCTTGATGTCGCAAAGTTGAGATGTTTCTTTTTTTTTTTTTAATGTAGTCTGGAAGGGAAATAATGTAAGGGTTTTTCCTTTTTACAATTTCTGTTTACTTTATAACGTCCTTATTCTTAAGGGAACTCAGATTTCTCGTTCAGGTTTGTTTTGAAATGATGTAATAACGAATACACCTCTGAATACACAACAACTTCACTCGTACTTGAACTCGTACTTCCGGGGGACCACCACAAGTCCACACGTTCCATTGTGTTAGGTGTTTGAGCGCGGGAGTGGAATTTTATTACAAAACTAAGCTCTTCTCAATCCGGATAATAGCAAATTTCGCGTATTTGCAAATTCTCTCCTCCTAACGATATGTTATAATTATGTCTTTATAATTATAAAGAGTCACTGGATAAACGTAACGCCGTTTGGTTGCATTTTTCAATACGTATTCCCTAGAAGTTGCGGTTAGCGGAGCTTACTGTATAGAAAAACAGAAGATGCGGGATTAGAGGGTTTTTGAGTTCATAACGTTCGGGATAAAAAGGTCCAAAGTATTATATGATATTGCGGAGTAACGTGGCCAAGTAGTTGGGGCACTGAACTCAAGATCGTGGGTTCGATTCCCGACCATAGTCTTTATTAAATGCCATAGAAAAGCATTTCATCCGCACGTTTCGCTCAGTCTACCCGTCTTCTGAAGGGATATCTAGCCATAGACAGCGAGGAAAAATTGTTAAAGAGCTAGTGATCAGCGCCTGAAAATGACAGCAGCACTTTTCCCTTCTCAGAGAGTTGAGAAAGACTTTCAGTGATCTGACCTGCAGGGATAATAATAGTGTGAAGTGGTGTTACGTGCGTGAGCAGGCGCTGGCCTGCATACGAGATATAAATAGCATTATTATGACAGTCCATATAGCTCGCTTCAATCATACCTTATAATAATAAATATACTATTGACTGGGTATGTGCAGATATAGGTGAAGGGTATCTGTATGGACAGTTGCGAATTAACCTATAGATTCTCAGTTACATCCCTTGATCCCCTCTTCCATTACCCCCCCCCCCNCCCCCCCCCCCTCTCCTCTGCCTTCTCACTACTCCACAACATCCTATCGCCTTCCAGCTTTGATCTCCGATGTGCCACTCACCCACATCAATTAAAACATCATCCTGTTACACAAGTACCCTCTTATTTGAGTTTACTAAACACGAGTATTGTTTACCTGGCTGTCAGTACTGCGCTGAAATGACATCCTTGCTACTCTTACGCACATCTCCCCTTCACAGCTGTTACTTAAGTAACAGTGGTGGGTCACCACGCACGATAGGAGCGTAAATAAGCCCACTACTTCCTGTAATCCCCCTGGAAACCACATGTGAAGGTTTCTGGCACCTGTTAATGAACCAATTCACTGATTGTGTACCTCCTATTAATCCGCGAATTATTAAATCCCCCTTTTTCGGGGTACTCTCAGCCAATGTCAAGGAGTGAAAAAAAATGTAAAAACACTTGTGGTTTAGATAATGCACACAGTTTTAAAGGTTCAGGTACAATTCGAGCCTTATAGATATAAAAATAACGTTTTAGGTGTGTGTATTACTCTAGCCCGCGGTCACAACCAGCCTATAGCGAAAAACTGGGGACCAAGTCAGAAGGTGGCGTGACAATTTTTGAAAGAGATTTGTGAAATATTTGGGACGTTGACTTCACCTTCCCTTTTTTTTTCATTCCTCTTAAGAAAAAACAGGGCTTTGGGCGTATTTTAACCTCCATGGGAAAACCATCCAAAATGGCATTAGAATTTGTAGAAAAACATGTTATTTACAGGGCCGAAGGAAGAAAAAATTAAAAAGGTGCCAATGACCTACAGAATGGGCTCTGAGCATTACAAGACCTTTACATCATCGACAGCATGGAATGTTAGATCAACATAATTATATAGTCAACTCCGCTCTATTACAATCCGGACAATCACAACTTTCGCTTAATCATAAGATTTCCATCATAACAAAGTGTTATGTATGTACTTCTATATAAATGCCACTAGATACTTTAGTTGCATCTTCTTTTAACGACAATACGAGTATACATTTCCGGAAAATGTGATTTAGCAGGGTTGATTGTGCAATGAAATCTTCAAAACATCGTTTCCTTCAGTTCCCGTGACAAAGCACCGTCTCAGACTGTCGGCACTCCCAGCTTCAGCTGATCATTGAAAGTGGGGATAAACAGTTGACACAATGCAGCCCAGTATCACTTATCTTACCTTTGATCCATTGGCAGTGACACAATAATTGATTCCAACAATGCACAGGAAATCAGCCCTTGCCTGTCAGGATCGTAATCGAATGTGCATTGAAGAGAACTGCGTTCACCTTACCAGGGACCGCATACACAATGCAATCTAAACTTACGCTTTGGCGGTAACCACTGACAACATCATTGATGTTTTGGAAGTTTTCCATAGTTACCGCCAGCACGTAAAGTTACAGTATTGTGCAAAAGGCCCCAAGCGTATAAGGCGGGCGGTATTGCTACTTCACATGCCAAAGAACCCACTGCCACTTAGCGCTAATAGTACTAATACTGTTGGAAAAGGAAGTCCTCAGTTACGGAATAGACGATTTCAGTAAACAAAGTATCGATGTTGCCCGAATTGGTGTATGTTTAACGTAACGAAGTAAACATGGGTTTGTTGTTGTTGTTGTTGTTGTTGTTGTTGTTGTTTCGTCCCTTATTTATTGAAATCTCCGGACACAATCAACTAATCAAACCTTTTCCTTTTGTCTTATCCCAACCGCAGCTGTGATCTTCAACATAATGGAGTCACTTGAGCAATTGAAATACAATCACGTTGTATTTTTTTTTTTTAGAATAATCAAAGACCTCTTCGGTACAGAATATATCACTTTCAGTTGTCTTGTATGCATGGTCATTCGGGCACCACAAGCCACAATTCCGGCAATCATTATTTCTGCTTTCTGTGTTTCCATTATCTGAGGAATTATGATTGACTGATGGGGTCTGTTAGTACCTTGGCTTTTAATAGTTGATGCACCGATGCATCGCATATTTTCGGAAGCTAGATTTTATGATGCAATCTCAAACTATTTTGCTTCAACCAGATGAGCTTTGCTGGAATTGAATCATTTAGAACGGTCTATTACATAACATGCACAAAATCTACTAAACATAGTAAGTTCAAGGTGCGAACCGGAAACTTCACACTCTCGGAAGAATGAGCATACTCTCTGTAATGACCTGTCCCCTCCCCCGCCCCCCACCCCATCACCCAGNCACCCCCGCAAAAAAATCTCGTTTTCTTCATAATATTTATTTCACAAGCAAAAACCTCTGGCTGACATACTCGAAATTATTGACTTGCCCCTAGGGATTCGAGCTAAAGTCCGTAAATCTAGAAAACAACCTATAAACCATTGCTTTCCTCAAAACCATCTTAATGAATGTCTTGTAATCTTGAAACACATAGAAATTTTTCTTTTGCATCGAAATTCTGGAGAAAAAAGAATTCATAACGCCCGGCACAATATGAGATTGAATTCCAAAAACAAAACAAAACGCAAAAAAAAAGGCAATTATTTTTATTTCAAGGAAATCCATGTTTAATGGTCCATTTCTATATTTACGTTTTGTAGTGAGATTTTGCTACACATTTCATCCTCACACAACGTCTGTTCTCACGAACACACACCTACTTGTGTACCCAAGCGTACTCTTCTGTACACAAATAGTATTTGAAAAGAAACACCAGTATAGTTATGGATTTTCCAGAACAGTTCCGTTTGGTATCTTTCCTCGCAAGTATTGATGTCGAGACCATTTTGTTTTCATACTCTGCGTCCGATACCTTTCGTGTATTCTTCATATTCCATGAACAGTCACACTGTATGAGTTACATGAGGATGGCGATTGATTGATGGATTGATTGATTGATTGATGGATGGATGGATGGATGGATGGATGGATGGATGGATGGATGGAAGGATGGATGGACGACTGATCGATTTTGGCCACATGAGATAAAATCATAAACATCCAAAATGAATACAGAAAGGGCTTGTATGACGTAACGACTAAAAAGTCGGTGAATAACAGATAATATAAACGGAAATTAAAAAGAATGTCAAAACAATGAAAGCAAAGTTCAAATAAACAACAAGAGTATTAACGGAACAACAGTTAAGCGGAGATCAGAAATCTCTTTTAGAATGCATTACAGGGATTTACCAGATCAAAGACAGACTTAACGCTCAACACGTTAGGGTAGTGCAACCATCGTAAATCAATTTTCCATGCTATTTAATTACGAAACGCCAGTTGCCCGTCCCGTCAGGAACACAGAAAAAATATTCAGGTGTGAATCCCATTCACTGAAAATAACTTCTGCACCACATCAAATTATTTCGATGCTGGGAATTCGCGCTGTTTGTGGATACTGCCTCATCATATTATGTGGACACACAACTTATTTCACAGCTAGTGTTTGGGGACTGGGAAGGAGGAGGAGGGGTATTCACAATGGCCTTGCAAAATTATAATTTTCAACCAAATCAAAGATTTTGACGATCTCTCCAGTGCCTAAAGATTATACCTGGTGACGCCACTGAAGCATAGGCGGCTCTTTTAAGAGCTTGGTGGAGGCGGGGAGCGGGATGAGCGTGGGGAGGGTAAAAGAGTGGAAAGAAGGGATCTTTTCGAATCCATGTTTTATGCAGATCCCGTGATAGCCCGATTCCCTCCCCCACACACACTCACCTAAATTTATACATCGAACGAGCGCCGATCTCCCTCTCTTTCTTGCATTACTTTGCATCACTTGAGAAAACCTTAAATTCCTCCAAATATTTTCAAAAATCCCCCCATCGAATTTATGACAAGAGGGAAATGAATCCCCCAACTCATATGATCTAGAGTCAGAGAAAATACTGCTGGTATCCTTTCTTTAAAATTTCAGATCTTAACCTAGAAAACATGCTAGGTGTGGACACCCATATACTTTTCAACAACAACAAAAAAACAACAACACAAAAACAAACCCTTTGCCTCACATCAAACAAAAAAAAAAGAAAAACAGCAAAAAAAACCAAACAAATTAATTCCCCATATCGACCCCTTAATGCAACTTTGTCTTAAGTGCCAATTTTATCAAAAGGGATTTAAAACCATGGTGCGGTGCACCAGGAGAAGGCCTCTTAAAGTAACTTTGTCTCATCTCCATCCTCAATGAAACGAGAGAGTTATTAAAAATAAACACTTTGTCTTATGAACCAAATCTATCATCAGCCAAAAATTTCAACTCTGGGTTTCTCAAAACTTGACCAGTGGCGCTTAAGACAAAGTTGCATTAAGGGGTCGATATGTCCTCTCCTTTCTCCTCTGTTTTTTGTTTTTTTCTAAAGCTTACTCTCTAGAACAGTTTATTCACTTAATATAGCAACTGATTGCTGCCAATGATAGGGTGTTTTCTAGATCCGGGCATTTTTTTTTTATCTTTAGGATTAGTATGTTAGCATAGAGAGCGCACTGCTTCATTAGTTCGTGCCTAATCAATTAATGTTCCATATTTTGCCCCTCCCGGCGTCTTTAGTTTTAATAAATATGTGTACTGTTGTCCCCGCTTATCAGCGGGCGGGCTAGTGAAAGGGAATTTTTAATGGTGCGATATCCGTTTCTTTCTCCGCATCGAATTTTCCAATGTTTTGTTGACGCCCCCTTAGGCCTTCCGAGGTCTCTGGTGGGCCCACTGGGCGCATGCGCAGACCACACGCGAACTGGGAAGTTAGAAGCAAGTCTGGGATCTTCAGTATGCTCAAAGAGCCTTCGGAGTCGAGATTAATTTATCTCTCAGTTTGTGAACAATGTTGGAGAATTCTAGACATGACGTAAGTTGGTTTTAGTCACGGGCTAGTATAGATTAATAGATTTTAATATTTTCTTTCGTATTTTAGGATCGTTAGAATTAATGTCGCTATTGTTGTTCTCGATACATCTTATTGTGGTAGGTGTTATTGATATTATTGATAGCTTATTTTCTTCCGTTGTGCTTGCTGTCTTTATTTTACAATTTTTGTGGTTCTTATTGTTGTTGTCGTCGTCGTTGTGTTGTTATTGTTGTTGTTGTTGTTGTTACTGTTGCTGTTGTTGTTGTTGTTGTTGTTGTTGTTGTTGTTGTTGTTGTTGTTGTTGTTGACAGTGACGGTAACACTACATACACATAAATAAAGAAATACAGTTTGTAGTCATTGCAAACTTTTTTTTCACTCATACCCAGCACAAAGGAAAATTCTTAAAATCATACCTAGTTCTTCTTCCTCCTATTCTTCCTCTTCTTCTTCTTCTTCTTCTTCCCTTTCTTCTTCCTTTTCTTTATCTTCTTCTTCTACCTCTTCTTCTTTCCCTGCAGACCTAGTTTGTATCCTGGCAGCATCAGCTGGTGAGTCAGCGACTGAATATCTATTTGTGAAACAATTTTAAGACTATGCCTGGACACGTTCTGACATTACCTGGTCAGTATGTGACCCAAAAAGCCATTGAGAATAACAATGCAGACTTCATAAATACGTAGGCATCCTACAATCAGATGAAATGGATAAGCTCAGCAAAGAATATGTTATGAAAAAAAATGTATTTTAAGATAATGTCATGCGCTCTATTATTTTCGTCATTATGATTCGAAAATGGTCTAAGTCAGTTTTCACACTTCTTAGAGAGCATGGAGGAATAATATTTATAGCAAAGAAAAAAAAATAGCGTGTGTCTTTGCAACTGCAATTTAGGCGGGGAAATATTGGAGCATTATGTTGTTGTTGTTTTTTTTTTAACATGTTAACGTGTTTAACATACCTTGATCTCATAAATAACATGGTAATTTTTTTTTTTTTTTAAATAGCATGAGTCTGAATCTGGCCATTTTCGGGGCCTTATGAGGAGTGAAGTCTGTAGTAAAGACTATAGTGTCCTCATGGGTGTCACACTGTATTGTACATGTATTCGTGTATCTAACAGTATAAGATTCGTCGATATTGCAGATTTGATACCATTGTCTTGATCGTTTATTTCATATACTGATTGTGGATATTCATATCTGTAGATCTAACATGGGCAAATAGTAATTATTGAGTCTTAGATATCAGACAGCAGAATTCCTCCACTGGCTATGACATCAGCTTGTTGCTTTCCTCTGATCGTGCGTGCAAAATCAAAGTACATTGCGATAATGCGTGTTATTTTCGCTGAAACAGTGTTGCTATCGCTATAGCTGCTTCCACCAGCTGTGACAGACTGTGTTTTCCTCCGAATGAGCTTGGAAAGTTACTGGTAGATTGTGAATAATATTTGCGAATTTTGTAAATGCTGGTCTGTTACTGTCGTTGCTAGAGTATCAGCTGGCTGTGACATCAAACTGGTATTTTTTTTTCTGACCGTGTAAGCAAAAATTATGACCTCGTTGAGTCTTGTTTTTGATTTTGTTTTTTCTGTAACTGCTTGTTTGTTATTATCGTTGTTGTTGTTGCTGTTGTTGTCCGCGCTGGTAATGGCCAAGGCGATGGTGATGATGATGGTGACGGCCTTTTGAAAGAAAACATTGGTTGCGAACTGTAACACATAGACTCTAGTTTGATGAGCGAGAACTGATGTCAACCTCTTGCACTTGCTAACAGGAGAATATTACGAAGTGGCACCGGAAACACGTTATTTGCGAGACCGATTGGCTACGGAATTCACCTCTTCGCATCAGCCAGCCAGGATAAACAATTTCATATTTTTGCCAGAGCTTCAAAGTGAGGATCAAAAGAGTGAATGATTGAGCACTGTTTATAGTTATGTAAGGGAAACAAAGAGTTGTGATTGGGAATCAGCTGCGAGGTGAATTTTAAAAAAAGTAGGCGGCACTAGAGTGAGCAGTCGGGAAGTGTGTTTGGGTCACGGGTGAACACTAGGTTCGCACGTGGAAGTAAGGGACCGATTCAGGCAGTGGGTATTTAAGGATTAAATTGCTGTGAAGTTAGTGTCCCTGTGGTGTAGTGGTAACAGTTTCAGACTTGCAAGCTGAGAGACCCTGGTTCGATCCCCGGCAGGGACAGAAATTTTCTAGAGTAGGTTTTTTCGGCCCTTCTTCTCAAAATTGATCATTCACAGTAATTTGGTTAAATCCCTGGTGACACACTTCCTTAAAATAATATGTAACATCTGAACAAAATTATCAGACTAAGCTCACCTTCCTCCCCCTTAAATATAAGAGAAAGAATACTACACTGTATATGCCTTTCCACCCGGTTACACTAGCCTGGTTATTTTTTTTTTTCATTCACCTCGGCAACCTACTCTTAATCCTAGTGGGTGATAATGGGCGCCCATTGACAAGAAACTGAAGAAGCAAGAGTGGGCGGGGGTGGGGGGGAGAGAATCTTTGGGAGGTAGGGGGGTAAGTTGTGTGATGTGAGAGAGTGTGAGTGATAACCACAGTGATGTCGTGATCTATGTATTAGTTCTCGAAAGTCTGGGCGTCAGCTAGATAAGAAAGTAGAGGTAGGTGGAAATAATGTGAATGAGGAACTTGAATGCGTCTTTGCAGTGTTTTATATTTGTGTGATACTGTATTACTATATTGTATTGTGGAATGATGTGACCTATGGCCTAATAAAATCTTTGAACTTGAATTTGATGACACTGTCTCAAATCTGAAGAGGGGTTCAACCGTCACGTGCGC
Source organism: Ellobium chinense (assembly GCA_033807755.1). Classification (NCBI taxonomy): domain Eukaryota; kingdom Metazoa; phylum Mollusca; class Gastropoda; order Ellobiida; family Ellobiidae; genus Ellobium; species Ellobium chinense. The sequence goes on from JAWQUT010000846.1 coordinate 100,245, forward strand.
CCATTTTTTTTTCTTATTAGGTGAGTTAGATGCATGTTCCTGGGCTTTGCCACTTACGAAATTTTCACCGCTGGTTGTCCAACCAAAATACTCTCCACGGTGTAGTCTGGCTGTCCAGTCAAAATATTCTCCATAGTGTAGTCTGGCTGTCCAGTCAAAATACTCTCCACGGTGTAGTCTGGCTGTCCAGTCAAAATATTCTCCATAGTGTAGTCTGGCTGTCCAGTCAAAATACTCCCCACGGTGTAGTCTGGCTGTCCAGCCAAAATACTCTCAACAGTGTAGTCTGGATGACCAGCCAAAATACTCTTCACAGTGTTGTCTGGGTGTCCAGCCGAAATACTCTCCACGGTATCGTCTGATTGTCCAGCCAAAATATTCTTCACAATGTAGTCTAGCTGTCCAACCAAAATACTCTCCAGAATGTTGTCTGGTTGTCCAGCCAAAATTGCTCAGTCTTTTTTGTTCTTTTTTTTTTAAATTTCAGATGACCTCAATTTACCAACAAAACAACTCACGGATTGTTTGTTCAACATGATGGCGACCAACATAACTCTGGCCAACTTGATGGCGACCAACAACACGTCTCTAGACGCGGATCTGGCTGTGACGAATGATTCACATGCACACAGCGATGATGATGCCAATGCCGTTGAGAATTTTATAGTTGCGTTTCTAGAGAAATACTACTCCCTGGTGCTCCTGGTCTTTGGGACGGTGGGAAATATCCTGTGTTTCGCCGTTCTTTCCAGGAAAACATTCAGGTAAGAACGGAATACTCTATTAAAATAATATTGATAATAGTTATAAAGTGCATTTTATACAGCGCTTCATCCCCCGTAGGACTCAAAGCTTTTTACAGCCTTTACAACATGGACATAAATACATACATACTCATATTCACTCACACACGTAGACTAGTACCTGCATGTGTGTGCACTCAAAACACAGGAGTCAGGGGAAGCATGGATTCCAGCCTCCGACATCAAGGATCGTATACAGAAACTGTACTCCCGAGCCCTGTGCGGAGACACCAACTCATGGAAATGCCCAGACACACACTCAAACACCATAGCTATTAGCTACACACATTTTCAAATTAGACTGAATTATTGTAAATTAAATTAAACTAAACTAAATCAAATTAAATCAAACCAAATCAAATTAGATTATGATCTGATAACCATTAGAGCTGAGTTATTGAAAGTATTACTCTGTCGGTTGACATGCTCTTTAGATACAAACAATATATATCCTTACAAAAATGCATTAGTACAAAAACTACATGGGTAGAGAATCGTAGGCAGAACATTTTTTTTTAAAGTTTATACTAAGCTCTATCCCACTCTCGGTGATTCCAGTTTTTCCTTTAAAGAATTTCAAAATATTTCTTAATTTTCTTTTTGTTTCTTTTGTGTGTGTGTGTGTGTGTGTGTGTGTGTGTGTGNTATATAAATGAAGGTGTGCCGAATAAACATCAACACACAGATGAAGTTTTTAGGATAGATCTACATGGACTTTCGTTTCATATTAATTTTCCTGCCTGATTCCTATCCATCGTTTAATATGAAGTGCAGAGTCCGTCGTGCATCCCCGCTTCCCAGTACGGATTTAACTAATGGGTTTGTTTATTCATTCACTCATTCTTACAGTAATTCGTTTAATTGCTTGTTCATTTATTGGCTCGTTGTCTCTCCTGGAGCTCAAGAACATACCTATCCATCCATCCATCCATCCATCCATCCATCCATCCATCCATCCATCCATCCATCTATTCACCATCTATACATCCATCCATCCATCCATCCATCCGTCCATCCATCCATCCATCCGTCCATCCATCCATTCACCATCCATCCATCCATCCGTCCGTCCGTCCCTCCATCCGTCCGTCCGTCCGTCCGTCCATCATTTCAGCCTATCTGTCTCTTCACCCGTCCATCCTTGGCTAATTCGTTTACAACGCAACAATGACAACAGGCTTTCCATCTAGAGCATATCCATTATCAACCTAGTTCATGACTTGACCACACATGCTTTTAAACTGGCCAAAATGTTACATCGCCCATTCTGTCAGAGATTGCCAACATTTCATGACTTGCATACCCCTATCCCTATCCCTCCCCTACCACAAGGCATAAATTTCAACTCCTACAGTTTCAAGTAAGGAAGAAATAGTACTCGACATTTAGTAATGAAAAGGAAAATAATAATGGGGTTTATTTGTCGTATCTGGGCTAATGCCCACTCACTCTACGTCACATTATTATCACCCTTCAGATCAGATCATTCGGATATTCTCTCAACTCCTTAGGGAACATTCAGTGCCGCTTCCATTTACATGTACAGGCACCGATAATTGGCATTGTCACTGTATCTTTCATTGCTCATAGTCAGGAATTCCGTTTACAGACGGGTGAACTGAGAAAAGTGTGAATAAGGTGCTTTGCCAGGGCAGTTACAAAACAACGATTGTCAGGTATTGTTTCCACGATCTTAATTCATTCAGCGCCGTAACCACTTTACTACATTTTTTTCTGCAAATCAGCACGACCTTTGCTTTATAGGCTGGCAATTTCCTCGATGATAATTCTAGACGCCGTAATTGATTTTAACGATACTTTTTCAATCAGTAATGGCATCATTTTGCTCGCAAGTTGCATGATAGACTCCCGCGTACCCCAAAGCTACGTGCATCGTGTCTGAAATAAAAAAAAACAGCACTGAATTCTTGTGCCATAGAACATCAAAGTTGTCCGGAAAACGATGCACGGACACCAGCTTTCAGACAAAGCCTTGCAATCACAATAAAAAGTCACCATTCACTTTGAAATTTCCATTTCAGCCATTCTCTCCACTCGACAGATAGTGAAATTTAATCCGAGTCGCATTCGCCTCACATCACAATCCGTTTCTAAAATAAGTATCATGTTAATCAAGGGACCGTAACTGTTTAGGACTTTCGTGACAAAGCAGTTGGAACTGAAATCAAATTCTGGGCTTCCCCTTTGATTTCCAAACAGGCATTTAACATACACAAAAAAAGCAAAAAACTTCTAAAATCTATTTATCAACCCAACTATCTTTGTGCTTCAAAATACCACCGCGTCCTTTGATACCTTTCTTTAAGATTTTTTGTTGTTGTTGTTATTGTTTTGTTGTTCATTAAGTTGCATTATTCTATTTCAAGCATATCTTCAAACTTTCGTTACTTAATCTCTCCTTTACCTTAGATCTGATTTAAATCAGGATTATCGAAGCTGGCGAGGAAACTAAGATGCAGAGTAAAATGCGAAGCAACAGTTGTCGGTTGGAATTGCTTTTAATTTTCTCGACCACTCCGAAAACTAAAAACATCTCTCTTTTCTTCCTCCTAAACTCTAAATCACTAAGACATGAACAAAAATTTCAATTTCAGAACGTTCTTTGTACGTTGGTGTAATAGTCTCTTTAGTGATACAGGTACACCTAACAAAGACGAGTTTCATTATTTTGATTTTGTAAGATGTTAAAAGTTAGTGATTAAATTTTGAAGCAAAAAATCGGAGATCCAGAACCACAAAACAGTACAGTACAGTACAGTACAGTACAGTACAGTACAGTACAGTACAGTACAGTACAGTACAGTACAGTACAGTACGGTTCAGTGTAGTGTACTCCCAATTTATGGGAACACCATAGAGTATGATATACGCCTAAGGATTTTTGTAACCTTGAGATTTTTTAGGGCACCGTAAATTTTCATTTTTGCGACATAAAAAAAAAATTTCTGTCAGATTTTACCAAGCATAAATAAGTAAAATCAACAGCGGCTTAGATTCTCTACTCTAGAATCCCACCCATGTAAGGTCATCGACATATTTTTTACATGCACATTTCCATGTAAGTTTGTTAGACAGTTTTTTGTTTTTTTTTAATCGAATTTCAAAAAAGGAACAGGAATTTCCAATGAACTATACTCAAGTTTTATGAATACGTATGAGCAAACATAGTAGAAATATCATAAATAAATTGACGAACACAACCTACAGAGGCGCAAGGTTAGACAACAGATGTGCAGTACCGACCAAAATAACAAAATACTAGACTATACATAGGACACACAGACACACACACACACAGTCACTCCACAAGTGACAATATTAATTATTATACTGAATGTACATTAAATCCTTTTAATCTCTGATATTGTAATGGATAATAATTCTCCATACTTCATAACATTTGGATTAAGTCGGAAATAATTTGATATATTATTATATCAAATTCTTTCTTCTGCAAAATTCAAAGAAATGAAACAAAGAATGGAATTAGTCTCCTACATTTAAAAAAAAATCCTTGGACATATTCAGTCTTTATAGACTGTATTATTTAATATCCCTGTTCCGAATGACAATCTGTGGTTGGTTATTCAAAATTCTATTAAGCTGTTATATATTTAGCATCTAACATTTCAAAATACAGTCACTCACAATTACATAAAACAAAAAAAAAATTTAAATCGCGGTTTCCGTCCAACAAACCTTTCGGACCCGAACTCATTTCTCATCACGCATTTCTCGAAATTCACAAAATCGTACAGAACGAAGTGGCTCCGAATAGTTAGAATCATCGGTGTTCGACTGTGATTTTAACAGCTCTAGTTCATTCTTCAGCCACACACATAACACTCTCGTTCTGATTTTCGTCCATTGTTTCATGTCATTTCCATCAGGGTTGATCACCGAAATCGTCAGTTCAGATCAAGTTCATTTCACAAAGGGAAATAAAAGTCTAAGATGAAGTTTAACCGTGTGCAAATCGAGTCGTTTTTAGATCAGATAAGTTCCCCTTGATTTTTTAAATTGGCATTCGGCTCCGATTTTTGAGGCAGATATGAACTGAAATGAAATTTAAGTAGAAAATTTTAAATTCAGATCAAATCCCAAAAAACGGTCACAGTTCAGATCCAGGTGAGATCATCCAAAATAATCATTAAGCTCACATCAAGTTCGCGTGAACTGAATTTAAATTAAAGAACTGGGTTCATATGATATCAGCTGTCCCCAGCCCTGATTTCCACCATGTAACACTTCCTTTGTTTTATCTTCCCAGGAGTGCAACAGTAGGGATTTACTTGCGGTTTCTGACACTGTCGGACTTAGGAGCGCTGTACACTGGAGTGATGTACTTCACAGCAAAGTCGCTCTTTGACCTCAATGTGAGGAAGATCGACGTGCTCTCCTGCAAGTAAGTCACCTTAATCTCTTGTTTTCGATAGCTTTTATCCCTTCCGTGTGATATGTTTGACACATCTGCTGCTGACAGTGGAACTAAGATATTCACACAGATGTTTTGGCTAACACTGGCGTTACGCCGGCTTTCCGCTTTAAAACCTATTTGACGTGAGCTTATGGCGAGTGAAATCATTCAGGGTTTGCGTAATGTGATCGTGTTCGATTGACTAGGGTACACAGAGGCTCAATATGTGGATGATTTGTGGAGCAGCGTGGTCTAATGGTTACGGCGTTGGACTCAAGATCTAAAGGTCCTGGGTTCGATTGCCGACCACGGTCATGTTGTAAGTGCCTTGGGAAAGCATTTCAATCACATTTTCCTCAGTCCACCCGTCTGTAAAATGGGTACCTGGCTAGGGACAGTGGACGATATTGTCAGAATGCTAGTGATCAGCGCCTATAAATGACAGTGGCACTGTATGCTCCCCAGGGAGTCGAGAAAGTCCTAGAGTGATCAGGCCTGCTGGGGTAATAATAGTGTGAAGTCGCATGAGCGGGCATTAGCCTGGATATGAGACTTATAAACCGCATTATTATTATATCATGCTTAGAAGATTAAAAGGCTTCTTCTCTTTAAATGATACAGTATCATATGGCATTTTGTGGTTTTGGGCACGGTTGAGCGAAGCTTTTAATTCTTGTGTTTCACCCAACAGGTTCCACAAGTGGTTGTCATTTTTCTTCTGCGATCTAAGTTCTTGGGCATTGGTTCTTATGTCCATTGCACGCCTCATCTCCATCATGTGGCCAATGAAGCGTCTGATCACGAAAAAGAGAATCTACATCAGCATTTTAGTGATCATCGTCGTCCTGCTGGGAGCCAATCTGCCCATGTTCATCATCTTCGGAGACGTGAAAGATCCTGTACATAACGACACTGTCCACAAATGTACCTACATCACGCACGCTTATAGGGATTTCTACGAAGATATTTTTGGCTGGCTGGTACTGCTGAAGTTTGCGTTGTTGCCTGCAGTGATTTTGATTGGGTTAAACACAGCTCTGGTCATCAGCGTGACCCGCACTGGCAATGCCATTAGCAGGATCGAATCTCATTCGGTGGGCGAGGATAACTCCACCGTCACAAACAGCAAGAGAGTATTCCCGAGAGGGAAGAACAAAAATTCATCCAAGAATGCTGAGAAATTCTCCATGGACGATTACGATATCACAGATTCAACTATAACCCTTGCTGACACAGCTGGATTAGAAGATCGGGTACTGAGAAGAGGTACGGAAGACAGACATGTTGGGGGAGGACAAGATCAAAAGTTGCAAGGGAGACGTGGGATTTTAGACAAACTATTGTCACTGTTACAAATACGAAGAAAGTCCCAATCACAGCGGAGCTCGACAACAAGTGGGGATAGCGAGGACGAAATTTCAAACTGGCTGTGTGATTTGAGGATGCTTGTCTCTCGAGGAAGTCCAGCTTCCAGACATCATTACATCCGTCGAGGGGAAAATCCATCTGGCTCCAGTCCTGAATCAGGTCAGCCGCGAAATAACAGCAAACACTGGAAGAAGTATTACCACAATAGCGCCTTCAACAGTCTGGACAAGAACACTCCAGGATCTGAGCATGGACATGACGAAGCCGCGTCAGATGTGTCCCCAGATGCAATGACCAACAACTGCTTTTGTCACGAAGATGAAATGGACAAGAATGCTTGTGCAGACTTTGAATTTGGTAAAAGCAGCAAAGCTCCTGGTGAAACGAGTGACTTTAAAAATAGCAATACAAACTGGAACAGAAAGAATTCCCAAAATCGTTCAGTGTTCACGATTTCTTCACAGACAAACACATCATTTACGTACAATCAAATCGCGTTCAGCGACACAGAGGGCAATCCAAAGAAAAACAACGGCCATTGGCGATCTGGTACCACAGTGGTGATTGGAAAAGGTATGAGTGGTGCCATCACTGTTGGCTCCACACCCATTATCGCATTTGAAGCGGCTAGACCGCCATGCAGTGCAGGATGTTGCAACAAACTTATCATAAATACTGACATTCAGCCTTCTTTGAATGACGTCGACACAGACAATGGTGGCTCTATGACGAATAAGAGTGCAATCAACACCGGCAACGGTATACTGTGTAACAAGAATTTCGCCAACTTTGCCAATATCAGCAACATGAAGTCCTGCGAGAAAACTGAAGATAAAGTCAACAACAACTTTCTCGCTGACGAAGACGACGACAACAACAGACAGTCACGACAGCCAGGGACTAGGGAAGACAATCGTGGACTGGCCAATGACAATGAAGACAGAAAACTGGATGAGGCTGAGAAAAACAAAGAAAATTTAAAGAACAATGACGTGCAAGTAAATCATCAGATCAATGGTCATGGCGATCGTAAATACAACAACATGAAAAGAAAAAGTAGTAATGAAGATGAAAGTCCAGACAAGACTGAAAGCATCATGGAAGTTGACGATATCTGTGTTGAATCAGAAGCCCAAAACTCGGCCAGCACACACGCAGAGGCTAACTCGCCCTCAGCATCCAAAAATGGACATTCATCTTCTACTGCCAGCACCAGCGCCTCTATCCCCTCTAAAGGAAGTGTCCAGACAAATAATACAGGCATTAGCAGTATCAGCACAGTGGAAAGAGAAGCTGCCCACCAACACAGCCCAAAAAGAGCATCTTCTCTTACGCCGCAAAAGAAAAAACAGAGCCTGAGCAAGCGGCGAAGATCCAGTGTGGGTCAGCTGATCAACAGAGGCGGAAGTAGCAAGAGCAAAAACCTGACAAGGACCCTGTTGGTGATCAACACTGTCTTCATTATCTGCAATGTTCCAATCACCGTATACTTTACTGCTCGGGTACGTTGTTGTTGTTGTTGTTGTTGTTGTTGTTGTTGTTGTTGTTGTTGTTGTTGTTGATGATGATGATGATGATGATGCCGACTGTGCGAAGAAGAAGTTATCATGACAATAGAGTGATAGAAATGGTTATGATATCAGAGGTGGTATATATGATTGGGCGTTTCGTTGTTGTTGGTGAAGATGGTGGGTATCGTAGAGGGAGTTGGTCTTTAGTTGCTGTTGTTAAGGGTAGTCATGGATTTTTGTTGGTGTTGAATAAGGTCTGTGCAGCTCGTTTCATTAGTCACGTGCTTAGAGTAATACATCACCATTATTACACTTTGATGTGAAATGTTAATCCAAGGAGAGTTCAGCAAGGTTGCAAACCAAGGCATGTTCCTTAAAAGAGAAAATAAATGGGAATTTTAGATCAAGGTTTTTTTTACCTTTCTTCAGTCAGCAACTCTGATGCAGCTCCTTTAGATCTGACATGAACATTTCAAGTCAAAGTTCATAACATCGGATTAATTAATGAAAGTGATGTATTACCTCAACTACTTGATTAAGACGGTCCACAACTGGGATGCTGAAAGGACCTCACTGGTAGTTGACAATTCCCGGTGTCTACGAGTTATTTGTTTCAAAGTTGATGGTTGTTTGGGTAGTAGTGGTCTTATATATATATATATGTTGTTGTGGCATCAGTACATGACGGGAACAGTTGTCGGGTAGCCTTTATACTCTGCACTATCTGCTGGGATGGACGGAGTATACATGGGGTTGCCCAGCGTGCCATGATGTCGATTCTGAAAGCAAGTAAATCAAGATTATACTTACGATTGTGATGCCGATTAAGACCACAGCATTTAGGAAAGGCAATGACCGAGGAATCAGTGGTTTTATGGTGGCTCAAAGTTTCCTCTGTAATATTGGAAGCAAATAAAGGTGATACATTGAAGGTAACATGACACTGACAGGTGTCATCTATATATTTTTTTTAAATAAATTATAGTCAACCTCTATGCCCGCTTTCTTACTATTTTTTGGTTCAGTCATAATCAGTCTCTGTATCCTTTTTCTTAGTTCAGCCTTAATCAACCTCTATACCCTCTTTCTTGCTTCAGTCTATTCCCCATATGATAATTATGTTCTCCCCGAAACTCATGTAGTCTCTTGGCGATTTGTTTTTTCAGGCCTATATTTGGCCCGGCGAAGACGACGAGCGCAACGCGTCCAGGGACCTTTTTGTGACGATCGCCAACTTCACCATGTACACCAACAACAGCATCAACTTCATCCTCTACTGCGTCACGGGGTCAAGGTTCAGACGACAGCTGGTTCTCATGTTCAAGGAATTGTTCCACAAATTGCGTAGTTTTATACGCCGATGTCATTCATAAATAAAGTTGGAGGAAAAGTGAAAATAATTTCCGTGAAACATTTTGATTAAAAATGGCGACCAGTGCCTCTTATCGAGAAATCTGACTGGCTGCCGTCATTTGAGACTTTCCGTTTCATTGGTTGGAACAGGTCTCTTACTTCCGGGTTTATTTATGATTTTAGTTTCATGTTTACCAATCGCTGAATGGTGACTTCCTTTTAAGTTGTTTGCTGATGAGTTACTGCATGATGTTTTAAATGTGTATGCCTATCATTTCCATGCTGTCTCTTATAAAATCGTGGTCTGTCACATTATGTGCTTTACAGTATTTGAATATGTTTACAATTTACCTGCATCCGTCCTGTTCTGTTTATAATATAATAATGGCCAGCCATATTTACTTAATTCAGATTCCAATAGCTTCCAAAATCTAATAAACAAGCTACGATAAATTTTAAAGCACATTAACAGAGAAATTTATTCTATAACTGTTATATTTTTCACCGATATATTATACAATTATCAAAGGGGGGGG
>JAWQUT010000846.1:127865-149621 GCA_033807755.1 Ellobium chinense
CCCCCCTTTGAAGGAGTGATGTCCTGTTCATCTCTTTATTCCTTAAGTTTCCTTGTTTGTTCCATTAAAATGTCTGCATCTCCTCTTTTATATACCTGTTTATCTGCATATTCCAGGTGAATTCATTTACATTGTCATTCCCCTTCACACATGTATTAAAAAAAATAATTTTTATGGCCTGCTCAGTCTGTTATTTTACTATAAGATAAATACCGTGTATTGATGGTCTTTGTCAGACCAACTGTTTGTGTGTTTATACGCAAATTCAGGTTAGAAGGATTTCATCTGTGGGAGTCATATTTATAGGGAAGAGTGTTACATGTACATCTTTTCTTCTTCTCTATCGGGTAATAAAACCCACAAAAACAAAAAACTCTGGACAAAATATTGTATAATAATTTCTTGTGTTTTCTCTCCAGGTATAATTGTTCAACTGATGTCACCAGAATGGAAGAAATTTCATAAATCTCATCTGTCAAGACAAGACCAATATGCTCGTGGTTTTGACAGTACGTGGCATTCCATCATTTAGTCCTGGAGCATCAGACATCACAGTTGCAATTTGAAATCAGTTCAAAGCAAATGTCCTCAAACAGGACAGATATCAACAGTTCATGGATCACTGAATTTCTGAATTAGCATTTTCAAATATGTTTCCACCTTCGAGTATCATCATCTTCCAAAACAGGATTCTGAAATCACTTTAGTGCAAACATCCTCTGACAAAATGACTCAGTAAAACATGAAACCTGGATGGAACATGGATTTGACATAGCATTTGAAATTTGACATGGAGCAGCAGATATCACATCCTACAAGAGCAAGAGACGGTCAATTTTTTGTTACATTTTGTGCCCACTCAGAGGTCAGATTTTAAAGATTTACTGTGCAGTAAACATCAGACATGACTAAAATTCCCGCCATATACCGTAGTTATAGTAGTGTGAAGTTAATGACTAAATTTCACTTGTTTTAGGTCTTTTCAACAGACTGCTTGTGGTATGCCTGACAATTGTAACTTTAATTCTGGAAATGATAAAATTATTTTTTTTGAAAATATATTTACACAAAGCTCACCTGTAATGCTTAGGTCATTAATTGTAGATCAAATTTTATGCATTAACTTTAACGGCATGCAAACTGAGAATGAAGAAAGCAGGCCCCTGAGTTCTGAGTTCATGGTGTCCCTCTGAAGTTTATACTAACCATATGTTCTTAAAAATGCGCTTAAAATTTTGCATCATGAACTGTGCCATAGAAAATAGGTTTTTTTCCCATATTATTTGCATTATAGAAATGTTTTTCTTTCATGAGGATCTACCTTTCACGAGCCGTGCATGATGGTTTTTTAAAGTGTGTGTGCAGAAGTCTAAAGTAATCAGGAGTGGCTTTACAAGGACAGCCAATGAAAATATAGTTTGGCTTATCTTTTTCTTACAAACTTGGATTTATTACAAGGCAAGGCTTACCCAAAGATGAGCTGATAAATTGAATTGACTTTCTACGTGTGATGGTTGCACACGCTCTGGTCAGCTGCAGACTGCTTATTTGTTTTTACCGACCTGTTTTGTGAATGTAATAGTACTTGTGAGGGCCACGGCTAAGAAAGAGTACTGTATCCCCATCTATTATTTACCAGTTGTGAGCCCTTTGGAACATTCTGAATAGAACATTATTTGCCGGACGTAATTTTTGTAAATGGAGCTCAGTCATGTAATTCATGAAAACTAAATCCTCATGAAAGATGAAAATACTTTGACAGCATATGCCTATTTTGTTTTGTGGCTATTGGTAGGTGCTTTATTGTGATCCTGAACTTGAGAACTTAAACATAGAACTCTTACTTCGAAGAATGGAGCAAATGATGGGCCCATGCCTGTATTTATTGAGAGCTGTCTTGTCTTTTTTTTCATCTTTTCTGCAGCCTTTACTCAATCTCCATCTGTCTTGTGTTATTTTTCTTTTCCTTGGATGAAAATCCAGTTACACATTGTCCAGTGTTAGTGTCAAGCTTGTGGTTGGAGGCTATTTTAATGTGATTCCTTCTTGTAAACTCACACAGGGCCTTTACATAGCAGAATACCTTCTGAGTGGCATGTTCCTTGACAGTAAATAAGCTTACAACTTGTGAATTTTTGCTATACCAACAAAAGCCAATTGCACGCAAAGTATGGATGTCTCTTGCTCATTTATTAGTTTATCTTATCTTGTTTTAGACTGGCAGAATGGATTTGACACCAAGTGTATATTCGCCCGTGTAGATCCCGGGACCTCTCATGGGGGTTGCAAAGAATAGGTCTTCTGCCTCCCTGCCAGGCATGTCGTAAGAGGCGACTAAGGAGGGTTGGGCTTTTCTCTACATTTTGTTCAGAAATGTATCTTTGTCTTCATTATTTTCACAATAAGTTAATGGTACAGTAGAATTTGGGAAAAATGTGTACTGATCGCAGCTTCTGTAAGGCCTCGGAGATATGAAATAGAGTATGTGTAGCGATGAGACATATTGAGGGGATAAGCATGAGCAACAGATTTGTTCTTGGCATTAGACTATCCCATGAGGGCTAGAACCAAAGGTGGTTTAGCTTAATGTGAATCATCTGTCTGATAGTTAGCTAAGTTGCAAGATAAGAGTTCCAAAACTTGAAAAATCAGTTTCATATCTTGAGGTGTCATTCTGAGTGTAAGGAAAAGAAATTTGATAGTTGAAATCTTCTCCAGCTGTTCAAGCTGTATGGAGAAGACAGTCTGGTTTCCTTGGGCATTCCAAAGCTCAAGACCTAATGATGGAAAATATATACTGATTGGCTTCAACAAGCATGGCAGTTGTAGTAGTGCCATAGAAGGGGTATCCTGATTTGCCAGTTTGATGACAGAATTTTAGCTGTATTATTCACAGCACAACTAAGCAGTTATGAAACCGGTTGGAATTTGAAAATTTGCTTGGTTGTATCTCTGCCTTGAATCATGATGATTCTAAATTTGTAAGAACTGTTGTAGATTCTTTGACCTAGTGGGCCAGGTTTTTGCAAGGCATTTAACACTAAATTTGTCAGGTTTTTTACATCAGCTGACAAATTTTCCATTTCTTTTAAAGACTGACAGCTGTTAGTACTGACACCTGTATCTGGCATGAAGTATTAGGCACGGTCGCTGAGAGTATCTGCACTTATAAGCTACACCAGAGATGAGTTTTCATTAGACTTATGACAGTTTCATACCATTGCACTGTAGATGATGTTGTAATGTTAGTTATATGGCTCTATTTAAGCAGCTGTGCACTAGGACCTTTTTGGTTTTTTTATTCCTAGGGTGTGATTCTGTTACATGAACCATAAGTGCCAATTTTCGATCATTTAATAAAGTTTATCTTTTCTGTCAGCTCCACCTTTTGGCCTTTCACTATTTTACCTTTCTGCATTGCAATTTTTCAGTCATGTGCATTAAAAACATTTACAATCTGTTGGTTAGATTCATCAGTTCTACCATTATTATTCTTGTGAAAAATGTGTTTAATGTAAAAGTCAGAGATGCCTCACTAATCTCTTTTCTTCAAAATCTCAAAATTCTCAATAGCACATATACAGAGATGCCTGTCCAGTCTGTTTTTATTTCTAAAATTCTCAGTAGCGCATGTTCAGGAACGTCTCATCATTCTGTTTAAAACTTCCTGTAGCACTATCCAGCAATGCCTTAATCTTTTTTTTCAAATTTCAGTGGCATCTTTGCAGAGACTTCTAATTTCTTTTCTGCAAACTTTTCAGCAGCACTTTTGCAGTGATGCCGCACTAATCTCCTTTGTTTGAAACTTCTTACTTTGCCAAGCTGCCTCACAGTTCTTTTTTTCAAAATTCTCAGTAGACGTTCCACTGATCTCATATTTGTAAAATTCTCAGTTGCACCTATGCAGAACTGCCTTACCAATCTTTATTAAAAAAAAATGTTCAGTAGTACCTATGCAGAGATGCCTCACCAGTCTTTTTTCAAAAGTTCTCAGTAGCATCTGTGTGGAATGTCTCGGGCACTTTTTTCAAAATTCTTACCATGTAGAGACCCTCTCCTATTTCCTTTTTTCAAACTTCTCAGTTGCACCTATGTAGGGACACCTCATTACTCCTCTTTTTTTCAAAATTCTCACTGGCTCCTCTGCAGAGGAAGTTCATGTAATGTTTAAAAATTCTCAGTAGCTCCTATAACAGAGGTGTATCACAGATCTTTTAACAAAATTCTCGGGAGCACCTGTAACAGGTGTCTGAGATCTTTTCAAAATTCTCAGCAGCACCTATGACAGAGGCGTCTCACAGATCTTTTTACAAAATTCTTAGTAACACCTGTAACAGGTGTCTCACAGATCTTTTCAAAATTCTTTTTTACAAAATTCACAGTAGCACCTATAAGAGGTGTCTCAGATCTCTTCAAAATTCTCAGTAGCACTATAACAGAGGTGTCTAATGGCTTTTTTTTTTAATTCTCAGTAGCATAACAAAGGTGTCTCATGGATCTTTTTTTTTTCAAAATTCTCAGTAGCACTAGTGAGAGACACCTCAACAATCTCTTTTCTTAAAATTCTTAGAGGTAACGGGTGTCTCTCAGATCTTTTTTGAAAATTCTCGGTAGCACCGATACCAGAGGTATCTCACGGTTCTTTTTTCAAAATTCTCAGAAGCATAACAGGTTTCTTACAGATCTTTTTTCAAAATTCTCAGTAACATAACAGAATTTTCTCACATATATTTTCTCAACACTCAGTTGCACCAGTGAGAGACACCTCAACAATCTCCTTTTCATCAAATTCTCAGAGATAACAGGTGTCTCGCATCTCTTCTTTCAAAATTTTCAGTAGCATCAGTGTAGAGACACCTCAGCCATCTCCATTTCTTCACATTAAGTAGTGCCTATGGATAGAGGCCTCAGCAGATCTTCCTTTTCTTGAAATTCTCAATAGCACCAGTTTAGAGACGCCTAATCTATTTTTAAGATTTTCAATAATTATCTGTGCATACATGCATAAAATTTTTTTTTATCTGTGGTTAGATTCCGTACCTATAGGTTTCCAAATTCCAAGTGGCACTGTTGTATTTTTTCAAAATTCTCTGCAGCACATTTTCCAAGACACTTTGCAGATCTTTTTTTTTTTTTTAATTCTTGGCAATCCTATGCAGAGACCCCAGAGACCCCTCTTGGATCGTTTTTCAAAATTCTCAATGGCACCTTTGTAGAGATGCCTCACCGATCTGTTTTTTTCACAATTATCTGTAGCACCTCTTCAAGGACACCTCACTGGTCTTCTTTTTTCAAATTTCTCAATGGCACCTGTATTGAGCTGAGGTCTGATACTGATGATTGGTTGGTACTTATTCTTTAAGGCAGAGACATTACTTTACATTAGTGGTTTCATTACATGACATCTTGTGAACTCGTATTTGTGAACTGAGAACATAGCTTAACTATTGCAAAAACACATGTTTACAAACCAGCGGTCGTCAGTTTTGCACATTTTGGATGCAGAAATCACCCCTTCAGCCTGCTTGGCTCCCATTAATCTGGTTAGTGAGAATATAAGGGTAAACCTATTATGTACTTTCCCCATGTTTTTGCACAGATGCAATGTGTGTGTGGCATTCTTTACACTGTGTTATGGTACCTTACACATGAAAGATGGATAATATGACACTGCAGGCAGACTTCATTGAAAATGTGGTAGAATACATTGCCACATATACAGTATCTTTATTAGTAAGTGAAGATAATTATGAAATTTTTTTTTTTTTTTTTTAACTTAAATATTCAGGCACTTAACTGTTTAGGTTTTACTAGTCTAATAATTTCATTCTGTAAATTTTTCTAGAACGCTCAAACAATTCAACCAATAGATTTTTACTCTGTGCTAATTTCCATGCTTTGATATTATACAAAACAATGGTAGCCTGCAATAGCCAGCTTCTTGTGAAGTTAAAAATTGCAGGTTTCATTTTGTTCTCTTTTTTACAAGTTTCTCGGCAAGATTAGTATTTATCAATGTTTTCTTACTGCAGAGTGTACCGGTGCCGTTTTCCAGCTTTGAAGAGGGAATAACGAAGAGATTAAGTGTGTCTCACTTCAGATTACCAGTTCACATTTTGGAGTCCTACACTTGATTCATATTTGTTAATGCATAAAGAAAGCTTTCTCTTAAAGCAATTTGAATCCTCTCGTTTTCATATAGAGGATGTAAGAATTTGATTTGAATTTTGGCAAGATCTTCTGAAATCTTTCAGATAAGACAAATTTTTTGTACCAGTTTGATGAACCAGCTTACAGTGTTCTAAGAAAAGGATGGGAAATTTCATGTGAAAATGTTATCTAAGTGAACTGTCAAGTCAGAGGAGTGGAATTGAGTAGCCTCAGAGTATTCACAACTCTCTCCTCCTTGAGATACCACTTGTATTTTACAGCCTCTTTTTTCCCAAAAGATGTTCAGTGGTTTTTGTAAGCATTTTTGTTATTGTATTTTTATATTTAAGGAGGAGGGGGGGGGAGCAGGTGGAAAAACATCTAGACTTACCAGCATCTTTTCTTATTTTGTCAATGATATTTTAAATGGATGCCAGTATTGTTGCCTGGCATTTGACAAATTTCTGAGACCAGCAGAGCAATGTGAAGTAAGTCCTTCCTTTATTTTGGTATTTCTAAATTTGTAAAGACTATTTTTAGACTTGCTTCAGTAAAACCTTTTTTTTTCTTTCAATAATCTAAACGAAATTTTAAGACTTTGATTCAGGTAACTTAACTTTTAATATTTCTTTTAAGATATTGACAACTGATGAAAGACTTTTGGCTGGCATGTTGCATTTAGCAGACTTATGGAGAGTATCTGGCACTTTTGACCCCTAGACTTCAGATGAGCTTTAGTAAATTTATTATTGAAGCATTAAGTTTGAGAAGTTTAAGATCTGTGCAGCATGATTATGAGCCTAAAAGCATAATTATTTTTCATTGACAGAAGAAAGCTAGTGAGGCTCAGGATGAGGATGGAAAAAGTTGTGTGATGTTAGGACTTAGCATGGCAATTAGTGAAGTTCTCTCCCCTGATCATCACAGAAAGATGTAATGATACGATGCAATGAAGAGAGCAGATGCAAGCTGTTTTTAATTTTCTAACAACCCATCAGCATTTGCCTCCTAATTCTTTCCCGGGATCTGACGAAAGTGCTGTCAGAAAAGAATTTAGGGAGTGCTGATCAGTTTGTATATTTGTACATTTGTAAATAGTTTGTAAATATTTCACCTTGCATCTGGCCCCTTCATTCACTCCCTGTTAATCTTTTTACTCCTGCAGGATAAAGAGCTCACCTGTTGTACATAATTTACTAATGTAGATATTTTTCTCCACAGAGGCCGGCCATCTGGTCTTTGTGTGATAATCAGTTGGTTAGGGGTACTTCACTTTGCAGCCATGATGTAACTCTTTCTATAAATTTTGTGTGAGCCTCCTCAGAAACTAAAGTATTTTTTGGTAGCTGCAAGATTTGGAAGAAACGCTTTCCTCAGACTTTCTATTCAAAATGGGGTTTTGGTTCTTCATATATAACATGATCTTGAACTAGTGAACTTATTTGCTCACTCTGAATGTTGGAGTGCCACATCCATCAGTTAGCTTTCATATTATGGTGAACAGTGCAAGCAATTTTTTTTGTCTTTTGTTTAGTATCACATTGCCAAATTAACTGCTGAGTCACAGTATGCTCCTATGGCATTCAGAAGACAATTCCCATTATCGATAGCATCCAGATAAAGTGAATTTGATTATTTTTTTTCCATGGGGGGGGAGGTGTGGAGGTGGGGAGTGCAGACAGATCTTTCTTCATGAAGTTTTACTGAACTCTGTGCATTTTGTAGGCTATATTTGGTTTTGAAAGGGAAGAGGTTTGTAGTAAACAAGTGGTGTAGTTCAGAAATAATCTTTAATGTTTCGGTTGAACTTCACCATTTTCAAACATTATGAGGTCTGCTCTCCTTAAGCCAGGAATTTCAGTGTATCCGATTCATTCTTAATATTCAGAGAAACTGGACGTTTTGTAAATTTTATGAAAACGTTCTTTTCATGTTTTTGACTGCACACCAAGTATTCATTCTGGTAAACTTTTTCAGGTCTCATAACTGATTATTGGTGTGTCAGATTCTGTGCCATTAAAACTTACTCCTCATCAGATCGACATTTTATGTCAAATATTTAAAATTTTCATAGACAAAAACTTTAAGGAAATGGTGGGAGAGGGTAGGAATTGTTGTGTATTACTCCCTAATATGTGAAACAGTAATCAAAGATATTAACACGTTTGCTGGATGCTCCCTGTAAAAGAAAATATAGTTAATGCAAATATGATGCGTCCTGTAAAATTCTGTACGCGTACTCTTACTGTGCCAGAAATCCATATCACAGTAATCACACAAAGTTTCAACAATGGCGCAGCTGAATGTTGAAATCTAAAAATTCAGGACTTGCCATTGGACTGGATTGCTATATTACCATTTATAAATGGTTATTTAAATAGGTACGTTTCAACTTCATGGTGTCATCTACATGAAACGGCAGAAAGTAAACGCAATTTGTTTTGAAAAATGACATCCCAAAATTCTTTGGACAGTATTGGAGAATGAAAGGTATCACAGGATAAGAAACTACTGTGTGAATTGTTGTTAGAATCCTGACATTTTTATTTTATTGTTTGCTATTTTATTTATATTTTGATAAGTATATTGTCTTATATGTTTATATTTATAAACATGGCTTTGTATTGGAGTCACATCTTCAGTGAGTCTGCCTACAGTGTTAAATTTTCTAACTTGCCTATGCGAGGTGCCATAACATATTGTAAAGAATGCCACACCAACTTTGCTTTCATGCCACAGCATGAGAGCAGCATGCAATAGGTTTACCCCTGTATTCTCACAAACCAGGGTGGAAGGAACCAAGTAAGCCACTGTGATGGTTTTGCACGTATGTTAGTCCAGCTTTTGAAGTAAATTTTTGTAGAAGTGACATCTGCTGGTTTGTGAACTTGTGCTCATGTAGTAGTTAAGCTGTGTTCTTAGTTCACCATTTTGAATTCGCAAGGAGGCATGCATTGAAACCACCTATGTGAAGCTGTGTCTCTGCCCCATAAGACAAGTATCAACCCAAGATTTGTATCAGACTTGTGTTTATTTGAAGTGCCACTGAGAACTTCTGAAAATGCAGGCAGTCAGTGCAGCCTGTCTCAAGATAGTTTGCAGGCTTCATTTTGTCCATGCCGACTGATAAATCATATTTTGTAGATTAAGTCATAAGCAAATTTTGGTATCTCTTGTTTGGAATTGGTTCTGGTTAGTCGTGGAATTCATGTAGGAGTTCGACTGACTTCAGATTAGTGAAATGCCTCTTCTTTCCTCTTTTTCCCTGGGCAGGCCTGTAAAGACAATTTTGTGGCGATGTTAGTTTCTTCATACTACTGAAATCATTACATATAATCCTGTTTGTTTTGAGAATTTATTTGGAATATGATGTAACACAATACTTTAGACAATATCTTGGAAGAGCATTGACTGATCATTTAAACATTTTGCCTAAAAATGATAATTGTGCACTGTATGATTTGCATATGCAAGTGTAAACTTGCCCTGAATTAGTCATTTTGTGCTTCTGTGTAGCGGCTGTACAGAATTATCTCCAGTGCAATGGTATGGAACAAGAAAAGGTTGTCATAGATCTGGAAAATTTGGGAAAAATCATGGAAAATACTTTTTGTGCATTTCCAGGTCTAGAAAATACTGAAATCCACATAAAATAGCCTGCTCTTAAAAAAAAATTGTGGAAACTAAGAAATTGGATGGGCAGTCTGTTTTGGAACTACTTTCCCATGTGTTGACCAGAATGAAAATTTGGAACAGAGGATACATTTCATGTAACGAAACAGTTGTCTTGTGATGGTCATAATTACCGGTACATAATTTTCTGAGAAAGGAGCAGCGACAAAAAGTCATACAAAATTCATGGCAGAAATGTTGACATTTTGTGCCAGCCCTGTGAATATGGTTCATGTGGAGTTTAAGAAAAAACATGGTCATAATACACGTATTGACAAGACTTGTAAGAAATCAACATTCTTTTGTTAAAATTGTAAGTTTCACAGATTTGCTTTTGACAGTTTTCTTTAAAGCTGCTGCTTTCACCGTGAATACCACATATGGCTCTAAAGTGGTGTGAATTTTCTTTGGGTAAAGGACAGAATTGATGCAAGACCAGAAAACATAAGGTAAGAGTCAGGTCTTCAGCAGAGTATCACATGTTTAAATTGCTGCCAGCAGCACAGATTCCTTAAGTGTCATGTATTTTCATGGGTATTTTTATGCAATTTCTTTATGAAGAAATTATACAGCACTTCCATTTTTAAACCGATCAACCCCTGAAGGTAGACAACTTCATGCTGTTATTGA
This sequence comes from Ellobium chinense, assembly GCA_033807755.1. Taxonomy (NCBI): domain Eukaryota; kingdom Metazoa; phylum Mollusca; class Gastropoda; order Ellobiida; family Ellobiidae; genus Ellobium; species Ellobium chinense. The sequence goes on from JAWQUT010000846.1 coordinate 138,318, forward strand.
CACCTTAGATTACACCATACTCTTGGGTTTCTCTTTTATCTTTGAAAAGGTTGGCTATGAATAGGATATTTCTAGAATTTTTTAGCTTTGACTCAATCTTGCAACTTGAATGTGATACTTGTGCATCATATGGATTTGTATGTTCTAAGCAACCCTTTGGCTACCGTAAGGCCCTGATAAATCCATTGCTGCATAACAGAACTTGGCATTATACCATAGTCCTCTGACATTAAAGTTAGATGTCAAATTGCAGAAAGTAGCAAGAAAGTAGCAGACACATTGCCAAGCTCATCTGCATTGGAAGCATGGGATTTCAAGAGTTCATGTCTTGTTCTACTAAGTTGTAGCCAGTGCTAAATCATTCTAGACTGTCTTACAGATATAAGCTATGGGTGTTGAGTTATAGGAGACTACTTGTATCATTGTGTCTGCACTGTTCAAAGTGAAGCTGTGGAAACTGGCCATTCCCCTCCCCCTTCCCNAATGCAAATAATTTTTTGTTTTATGCGAAGCCCGTAAAATGTTTGTTTTCTCCCTTTCTTGGGACCAGTGTTGGAACATTTTGTCGTATGGATGGCTAGAACATCTAATGTAATGGTAGGAAGATCTTTTTTGGATAAATAGTTGGCTTAACCAGTGATTTCAGTGTTTGGAATATCATGTCCTCTTGTTGGTTGAAATATCTTGCCTTGTTGGTTGAAATATCTTGCCTTGTGGATGATTGGAACATTTTGTTGGTTTGTGGAGGCAGAAAGGAACAGTACACTGATGTTTTATTTTTGCTTCTAATTCCAGAGTGTTTTGCTATGTGAACAACTGGCACTATGTGAACAACTGGAACTTGAGAGAAAGTGTGTTCAAAATGCTCTTTTAACTCACAATACTTCGATTATTTTACTTTCATGCATTTTGAATTTTATGTTGCTCATATAGAGATTTTAAGAATTGTTTTAAAGTTGTATGTCATAGTGCAGCTCATGCAACAGGATCCCCAGCAAATATCACCAAAAATATTTTAAAAAACATATCAAGGGAGAAGAAAAGTAAAACTACTTCCCTGCAGGAAAAATGTCCAAAAAATTGCAAAATTTGGGAGCTTTTCAGGACAATCACAAATGTCTTCAGTACCTATTAAAGGGTAATGTGAAACCTTGAAATGAATGCCATCAAATGCAGAAGGATTTCTCAGGCACCTTTGGATAATATTGTTAACATTTTTTCATTTAGCTACATTTCTCATGGCATTGATCAATTGATAGAATCAACTGATTTTTGTTTTTAGTCTTTTTGAAAATTGCATTCAGATACTTAATGAGAGGTCATTATTTTTTTCCACTTATAAGTACTACAAGTTATAACGACTTAGAATGATTTTGGAAATTCAGAGAGAATTAGGCAGGTTTCAAAGAATTGCTGGGGATACTGATGTAGTTATAGGATGCTACTTTGTATTATTTTACCCTTAAAAGAATAAGCCATTACTATTTATTTTCAAAAGGATATAGCCATATTAACTCTTTGAACCTAAAAGACCGATATTTCGGTCTGGCCTTAAAGAACATATGCCGAGATAGGCTGTATGTCATGGCTATGCCAGGGGCCCAGGGAAATAGGGATTTACACAGGGAAGGGAAAAGGTTCAAAGGGTTAAGACCATATCCTGATGAGTTGTCTTGAAGTATAGAGCAGAGGCCCATTAAAAGTTGTTGCTTAGTTTTGTTCAATAGAGAAAACTTTCACAATGTTACTGTCATCAGATACAGCTCTCTTGCTGTCATACTGTTTACAAATGTTGATGTAAAAGATTATATTACACAAACTGGATCAGAATTTTAGGCTCTTTTGGTTAACAGTGATAGAATTCATGTGTAAGTTTTAACATTTGAGGACTTGACTGTTTATGAGGAGTTTGAATTTGGTCTCTTAATGCTAATAACTAGATGCTACTCTGAGTTCTCTGAGATCAGAATGTCTTTCCAACAGAGAAAGCCTTTGACATCGGTTCAAGAAATGTACCTGGGAATATTAAGTATCTCATTTTTTTTTTTGGAGGGGGGGGGGGAAGGGTTTTTTTTCTTGTCAAATTATATGTCTTGGATTTCCTCCTTCTGCGGTATGTACAGAAAGTTTTTAGCTTTGCCTCAGATAAATTATCAAAGTATGTTTGTACCTTGTGAAATCACAGAAAGTTCTGCATTCTTGTACTCAAAAAGTTTAATGCCATTCCATTTTTCTTACTCATCAATTTTTGTGGAATACAACTTTATGCATCAGTCCTGACATTAACAAAACAAAACACTTTTGAGTTCTGTCTTTTGCTATCAATGAATCTGAAATACTGGAGCACCATTTGCACTCAGGATTGCCATAGACCTGGAAAATGTGGAAAAATTGTGGAAACTGCTTACAACTGAAGTTTTTAGCTCTCGAAAATGCCTAGAACTGTTAAAATAAATGGTCACTTCTAATGGAAAAATCATGGACCTTTGGCATTGACTCTGGAGCTAGCAATTTTGTTTGGAACTGCTCTTTCATGCTTCAGATTTAAAATTTGTTGAATTCTGGCTCAGTTTTATTGCAACAGAAAGACTTAGTATGATGGCTTCATGGTGGTTATCACGGAAAGGACATCACAACACCTTGAAATATTGTGGAATTAAAAAAGTCATGGCATTTTTTTTTCACATTCTGTAGCAATCTTCGTGCTGCATACAATTAAACTGAATATGCCTGTGATAATAATGGATCTACTGAACTAGCTAAAAGACATTTTGGTAATGATGCAATGCTTATTAAAGAAGTCATGTGCAATATGTAAATCTGTGGTAGCATAGAAAGACAAGTGGTAAACTGTAAGTTTAGCCTTGAAATACAGTGAGGCTACTGTTAGTGATGATTCATAAAGGTTGGGTATAACTTGCAATACATTCAATTGAACTGAATATGTATGTACTGAACTAGTTCAACAGTGCTCTGACTGCTTGAATGGCTCATTGAACTGTAAATGGCACTCTGGCAAGGGTGAGGGTGCCTATCAATGATAGTCGTGTTAAATACTGTAAGACAGCATTGGAAGATGAAAGGGTGGACTGTCTCTCTAAACCTTTGAATGCAGCTTGTGCTAGTGGTGATTCTTAAAGACTGGGTACCATTTGCACTGCATACAATGGAACTGAATATGTTTGTGATAACAAGCTGAATGGCACTCTGATTAAATGGCTGAATGAACTCTGTTTGAATCTGATGAGATGCCTATTAATAATAGAAGTCATGTGCAGTATGTTGTAAATCTGCCAATAGCATAGTGAAATGAAAGGGTAGATTATATTAATATTTGTAATGCAGTGGAGGGATTAATACTCACAAATTGGTTTTAGACCAGCAGAAAATTAATATACCCACATCTGTCCTTTGGGCAAGTGTGACAAGTGAACAAAATTGGTGTTGGTTACTCGTACAGCCACTAAGGGCAATCTAGACAGTGTGATAGTAATTGCATGTAACAAAAAAACTGGCTGGCACTGATGGAAGTGTAGTATTGCGAGAGTTAGTTATGGTCAAGGCACATTTTAATCACTAGTTACCCATTGGCTGCTGCAAAGGAGTCAGGCTTGGTAGAATATTTAGCTCCACAAAAACAGACTGAATATATTAATTTGAATTCATTCTTGATTGATGTTGAAGCATTTAAGTTTTAAGATTTTGCTTGGAATATTTCACTGTATTATCCTTTTGGTGTCCTTTTTTACTTTCTCAGTTTGACATCATTTTAAACATGCACTTTGACTAATGATATCTGCCAATAACCATTGACCAAACAAGGTGTGCACATTCCCAGCTGCTTGTTTCGTTTGTGTTGCAAAGCTCTTCAGTAAATACTGGTCTGGACCAGGACGCCAGTAGTCCCAAGTTTCTTTGCCCACCATTAGAGAAATAGAAAAAGTCTTGGATGAAAGCTCCAACAACTGTTCAACCTGTTCCTTGTGCTACACAAACTTCTGATAACTTGTTTCATGCACTTTTATCTCCTCATCTAGTCCCAGCTGGCTATGTCAGTCCCACGCGGGTATTGGTTCTTAAAGAAGTCGGCCCACCTCAATTGCTTACAGCCTTACGGCAGTCTAAATAGCTATTTTTGCAGCTGCCTCAATTTTATTACAAGTGCTATTTTCTCCAAATGTTATCAAAGATTCTATAGTAACTGTACTAGGGTCTGCTTTTGTCTTGATTCAGAAAGCTGCCAAACAATTTTAAAGAAACTTTTTGTAATGACCTGCATTATGTTCCAATTTCCACTTTCTGCCTTTGAACTGGATGTTGCTAAAATCCCTTAACTTCAGAATGAAATCCCTATTTTGGAGAAACTAAATTATCATGCCCGTGTCAGTTTGTTCAGTCAGCTCTCTTAGGTGGGGGCTAAAGAGAGACGGCTCTACAGGATGGCATGGGGTCTAAAGAACTTAACATGCTGTAGCAAGTTCTCATGGTATTGTCTTCATTGTTCTCTGTGGTCAGCTGCCTGGCCCCTCTTTAAGGTGGTTGGCTGTGGTGAAGAATGTTGACATGATATGAGCAATTACTGCAGTATGTCCTCTCGTGAGTTTGGATCCCATCTATTTGGATCTTTTAGATAGCAGTTCATCTTCCCTTCGGCCGTGTAGATTTACTCCTATGAGGATCCAAATCCAAGTTTTGCAGCATCCATTAAACTTACAGAATATTGTTGAAATGCAGGGTTCCCAGTGAAATCTTTAAGAATACACTTTCATTGAGAAGTGGTAAAATTGGGAAGTATAACAGACATGTTAAAAATATTCAGATAAGTTCCAGTGAGAAATATATTTACAAATCCCGCAGAAATTTCAGAATAATGCAAAATATTAACTTTATTTTTAAATACAGTACATTACTTGCAGACCCCTTTAAATTAATGGCATATATTAGATTAAATACATTCATCACCTCTGAATGACAGTTGTAAAATGACTTCGGGCTGCTCTTTTTTATGCTAATATCTTGAATAAGGTTCAGTTCGGTCCTTCGGGACCAGAGAGAGAGATGAAAGATGCATGGACTTTGTAAGATGACATGAAATTCAGAGAAATATAAGTTTTGGAGTGTAGACAATGCTTAGTCTATTCATCTGATAATTATGTAAAACTTCTTCAAAATTTCATGAATTTTTAGTGTTGATTTCAAACCAGCTTTTTTTGTTACTTATTTTGGAGTGGCAGCGTGGTCATGTATAGACGTCTACCTGATTCCAAACTGACTGCAAGGTGATGGGTGCCGATGCAGAGGTCGCGGGTTCGATTCCCACCGCATCACTTTCTTTCCTCCTTCCATTTTCTCTCTGCATTTGTCTTTTTGAGCGCTTACCCTTTTATCCTACCTTGTGTGAGCATCTGTTTGCATCCGCTCACTTCTTACTTCTTTTTGTCAGTTTTTATTCACTTGATTTCTCACTGACTGTGCACGAACTGTATCAAATGTAAGGCCCGGTAGTTCAGGACCTGTGTTAAGTTAGAGAGTGTCTGTCATCCAGAGGTTCCCATAATGAACTTGCACACTTAAGGACAGTGAAGTAATCCAGACAGCAAGACAGTAATGTGTGACAGTTTGGTCTTGTGTTAAGTAATATTGCAGCACGCCACATATTCCCATACTGTTTTCACCTTGTAGCAGCCACCTGAGGGTCTCCCTTGACACTGTTCCCATCAAATTTTGATGTTTAAACACTGGTCACCTGCCCACTAAATTCAAGATTGCCATAGATGTGGAAAATTAAAAATGAAAACTTGCCTTTAGCATTAACCAGGTGTGGGAGATACCTGTCATCAGTGAAAATGGCTGTCACTAGTACTCATGGAAAATACAGAAACATTGATTGTTCATAATTTTGTTTGGAACCGCTTTCTTGTGCATTGACCAGAGTGGAAACTTATCGAAGATTCATAAATTTCCAAGGATTTTATGCTACAAAAAGTTACTGTAAGATATGGTGATTTTAAAGTATGTTGTTATCATGGAAAATGTAGGACAGTCTGGACAAAATGATGGAAAAATAAAGGGAACAAGTTAACATTCAGTGACAACTCTGTATATACATAGGATGTTTTGTTTTTTCCATTGTTTAGTACCTAATTTTAAAAGAAAACAGTGGTCTATATCAGTGTGTATTTCCATTTACAGTTTGGACATTGATAGCTCATACAGTTTGAAGCACATTGTTAAATTTACATTGATATTAGTGGAAATCAGATAGCTGTGCCAACTCTGTATATATATAGGATGTTTTGTTTTTTTCTATTGTTTAGTACCTACTTTTTAAAAAAAAACAACAGTGGTCTACATCAGTGTGTATTTCCATTTACAGTTTGGACATTGATAGCTCATACATTTTGAAGCACATTGTTAAAGTTATATTGATATTAGTAGAAATCAGATAGCTGTGCCGTAGACTTTACCTGCGAAGTAAATGTTAATACTGCTAGATGATAGGTGTCCATTAATGGTAACCTATTGCTGATCCAGTATCTATAGCTGGCATTTTTCAGGCAAAGAAAGAAATATCTTTACAGATATCCAGCCAACAACTACTGTAATTACATTGGCTCAGATTGTAACTCAGTATGTAACAGTTCTTGTGCACCTCAAGATATTGCAATTTTTATGTAAACACTTGAATTTAAAATGGAGAGCATATATTGAGCCAGGGATGTTGGAAATCAGGGGTGCCCAGGTGATGTCATAATTATCTCTGATATTTTGATGAAACTTTCCTGTGATTGCTCAAATCCCTATTTCAGATTTCCGTATGGGATTCTTCGTACTTAAAATTTGATAATGTTCAGGCATTTTGTGATATCATTTAGAAACTAAATTATTGTGATCTATTACCAAAAGAGTCTTAACCACATTTATGGTTCCATGAAAACTGACGAAGCTGCAGGCCAGACTTGGTTTTCAACGGTTTCCACCACTGGCCATTTATATCCCTTGGTGATTTGAGCTGTTTATATGCAAGACATGCATTTTAAGGCTTCATTCAGAATTCCTGCAAGTGCTCTTAAGATTGTAGTTTGCGTGGCATGTACTTGTGTGAAAGGTTGGAAACTTCTGACTTCATTTGAGTATGACGGCTTTTCTCTCATTGCCTAGATTTGCATGAAGATAAAATGAATTTAAAATTGGCAGTGTTTATACATGGATTTTACCTTGCCCTAAGGGCTTTTTATATTATTATTGTATCATTCTCTGCACATTCCATTCCTACTATTTCATTAACAGATGAAAAGTTTTTGGGTAATTTTCTCCTAGGGATTTTATTTTAAATACAAAAAGATTTCAGTATAGGACTCGCTGTATGCACTTGAGAGTAAATGTATTTTTTTTCTACCCTTGCATGTAACATTTTTGCTTGTATTATTTTATCTGGACGCACTTTTGTTGTAAATTACAGTACTTGTAAACATTGCGGTGCTTCTGCTTATGCATGTATTGGTTTTTTTTTTAAGAAATCTTTTGAAATTTCAAAATTAAAAGGAGTCTCAAATTTTTTGAGAGGTGCATTTCTTATTTAACTAGCATTTTACTATTCAGCGTGTATAAGATAGCGAAATTCTACTTATCACAAGATTGGAACTTTAGCTCAAAGTTAGACCTATAGTACTTGCCATTGTTTTTTTGTGAGAAAGTGCAAAAATTCAGCTGCAACAAGACAAGAACAGAGCACTGGAAGAATTATGGGGTCAAAAGAACTGCAGTTATTACAAACCGTTTTTTTTTTAACATGATAGCTGATGAACGCACTCTGAAATTTGCAGGTCATTAGACAATGCTAAAGGAAATCATTTTGTACTACTTACTACTGTAAATATTATTCTCCCAAAAAGTTCAAGAAAATAATTCTTTCATTTTAAAAGAAGGAGGAAAATCCAGAATAAGTAATTTAATTGGATTCTATTCATGCAGTACATGTAGATGAGCTGATGCAAACTTGTAGCTAAGAACACTCATGATCTGAGAATTTTGACTTGAGCAGAGGTACAACAGATACACATCTTAAACTGATCATAACATTTTTCTCATGCTGGCTATAGTAATTGCGGAATCGCATAAATGAAGAGCGTTTTTCCATAACTGTAGGTGGTTTCTGAATATTTTGTTTTAAATAAAGGGAAATAACATTAAGGTAATGGCTCTTTACATAAGATATTTTTATTTACTGTTAAGTGATATAAAATTTGAAGGAGTGCAGATTTTGAGCTGAATTTGATTTTGAATAAATTAACACAGAAATGCATGTTTGACTGCACTGCCAACTCATTTTTCAACAAAAGCGCATTTACCAAGTTTTGGAAAAATGCTCTTCAATTGCTTGACAATTTACAGATAATATGCATGTGAAATCTGTCAGGATTTTTGTTGTTGCAAATTTTCGAGATCAGGCTTTTGTAAATCCTCAGTAGAAAAGAAAGTTAAGGTTGAAAAAAGTCTAGTTCATGTCATGGCTATTGTTTGGTGTCAGTTTGACCACATAATGTCAAAATAAATTTCTAATGTTTGGCTGTATTAACCCAGCAGGATCATTTTGATTTTCCTCTCACAGAAATTTCTCCGCTATTCACTTCAGTGATGTATAGCCTTTTATTAAATTGTTTTAATACTTAACAAGGAAATCGTTTTTTTTTCTCCTTGTCAGTAGTGTTAATTTGTCTTCACTTTGTGTAGTATATTATGTGAACACAATCTTTCTCCCTTAACTTTCATTTCACGCGATTGAGCATTATAATTTGATAACAGTCAGTCATTCCTTTGCTTGGGAGCACTCATACTGTAACTTGCAAAAAAGCCGCCTCATTTCAAAAACTTTGAAAATTGATATATTCAAAGGGGGGACTTGAAGAGTGTGTGTGTGTCAGTTGACATAACAGGGACAATAAAACCTCATTACCTCTGATGATGGGGAAACTCTCAAGGTCCAATACATAGAGCACTCTAAGGTTGCTGTAAAAGCATACTGAATAGGGCATTCATTCATTCATTCATTCATTCATTCATTCGTTCGTTCGTTCGTTCGTGCGTTCGTTCGTGCGTTCGTTCGTTCGTTCGTTCGTGCGTTCGTTCGTGCGTTCGTTCGTGCGTTCGTTCGTGCGTTCGTTCGTGCGTGCGTGCGTTCGTTCGTTCGTGCGTGCGTTCGTTCGTTCGTTCGTTCGTTCGTTCGTTCGTTCGTTCGTTCATTCATTCCTTCATTCCTTCATTCCTTCATTCATTCATTCATTTTCACTTTATAAAATTTCAAAGTTAAATGATTTGATATAAGAAACATCAGTCTACATAGTTGTGAATTTCAGCACAAATTTCGGCTTAGGTGTTTAACCAGCAAGATGTGATTGGCTATGGCCAGTGGCGGTTCTCCTTGCATGTGTTTGTCGACTCGTTTGGGTCTTGTGTGTTTCTGTGTAGTGACGTCAATTCGTGCAGGAGTTCAGCCCCCACTGGCAGATGTTGTGGTTATGAATGAAGTCCCTTTTAGGGTCGAACCTTCGTGGTCAGCACGGCTTGATCGTGACTGCTAGACTCTTAAACTTCAAGGAAAATCAGAAGCAGTCCGTGACATTTTGGAGGTGAGGGAATTGGTAAGTGATGACTTTCTCATCATGTTAGCTCTATTGTGATGTCACCCACTTCCAAGTTTTTGATGTTTCCTGTAGTGCACAATCATTGGGTTGTCTTGTACAAAGGATCAGGGATACCAGTTCTCAGACTGAGACGGAAATCCAAGTTTTTATTAGCTCGTACGATTAGTTTCAGTGCTGTAGATACATGTAGTCTACATGCAGGCTCTGATATGAATCGATTATGCACTGACTGGATTAAGGCATTCAATGTACAGTATTTCAAAATCGCATGAGCAGGAATTAAGGGATCCAAATGATAATGCTGGAATGTAAGCCTGAAGGTTTCAAAACTTTCAGTAACGTCAACACTAAGAGAATTTCAAAATTTACACTTGACGTCATCTGAAGAACAATACCTGTAAAAGGCTGAATTATATTTTAGCATGGGTATGTATAATACTCGGCTCCGCTTAATCACAACTTCCATTAAATCACAACATATATCAGATAACCATATAATAGCCTATTTTGTATTAAAACTGTCGCGACATTTCCCTTCTTCTGAAGTGTTGTTTAAGCGGAGGTGATTACAGTGATAAGGTCTGATTGTGTGTAGCTACACATGTTCAGTTTCGGTTCGCCTTGTATGTGTTTGTTGACTTGTCTGAGTCTTGTCTTGTGTTTCTACGTTCTGTGACGTCATTCCGTACGTGAGTCCAGCCCCAGTCGTCGTCAATCTGGCCAATCACTTTATCATCTAGATGTCTGTCTGCCTGCCTGCCTGCCAGCCTGCCTGCCTGCCTGCCTGCCTGCCTGCCTGCCTGCCTGTCTGTCTGTGTCTGTCTGTCTCTCTGTCTCTTTCTTTCTTTCCCTCTCTCTCTCTTTCTCTCTCTCTTTTTCTCTCTCTCTTTCTCTCTCTCTTTCTCTCTCTCTTTCTCTCTCTTTCTCTCTCTCCCTCTCTCTCCCTCTCTCTCTCCCTCTCTCTCTCCCTCTCTCTCTCTCTCTCTCTCTCTCTCCCTCCCTCCCTCTCCCACTCTGGCTAGTGGGAAGTGGCTACCAATAAATCCACCCACGCTACCTCCGACATTTTTAAGGACCTAGGCAACGTCTCACTGTCTCAGTAAAAACATCCACGTATATAGGTTATCAGATTTCAGCACGGTTATCCTTATATTTCACATATTTTTTGCCCCTTTTCTTATAATTGGTAACTACAAAAGTACAATGACTAGTCAAGATTTGTCTTTTCCGAGATAAGAAAATGGGAACACTAGACCAGTTTACCATGCCATTGTTAGAAACTCTGATCTCATTCAGTACTATTTAAATTTTTAAAAAAAATAATTATAAAATCAGAAGAGTGAAGTGATAAGGAAAAACAATGATAAGAACATTTAAGAATCCAAGAAAGACACACAACTTTATTTTACACAGTGAGGTCATGCTTGTCTTAGGGCGCAGATATACTGGATCCGTCCGCCTGTTGTCTGTAAAATGAAGACAGCTGAAGGATACAAAAATATAAGTATACTGCGTCCGCCATTTGTTGCCTTCATAATTGTTTGAGATAAATGTGCACAATAAAAATTTATTAACTTATCGGAAAATTTTAAAAAGCAGAACAGAACTTTGCAATGTTCACGAAAGAGTTAGAATGAAGACACACCTTATTGCAACAGTG